>ML825856.1:123466-135159 GCA_009831015.1 Picea engelmannii | reverse complement strand
ACACTAAGATGATGGCGGAATTGCAAAATAGTGTCACAAACTCAGATGAACCGGATATAAGTATCGACAAGGAGGGACTATTAAGATTTAAAAACAGACTTTACGTACCAGATTCAACAGAGCTAAAATTAACTATTTTAGACAAAGTGCATAAGAAACCATACTCTGGCCATCAAGGTTACCAGAAAACAATAACAACACTCAAAAAACTATTTTACTGGCCTAATATGAAGAGAGAAACAACAGAGTACTTGGCTAGGTGCTAAGATTGCCAGCAGGTTAAGGATGAACACCATCATCCAGCCGACCTATTACATCCATTACCAGTACTAGAATGGAAATGGGAGACCATCTCACTGGACTTTATCACAGGTTTTCCTAAAACTCAGAAACATAATGATTCTATCGTGGTTGTAATCGATAAACTCAGTAAGTCTGCACACTTTATTCCTGTGAAGTCTACTTTTAAATCTATTAACATTGCTGAAATATTCATGAAATAAATTTTTAGACTGCATGGTATTCCTAAAATGGTGATTTCAGATAGAGACGTAAAATTCACATCCACTTTTTGGAAGGAATTGTTTGCAGGACTAAATACTAATTTGAATTTCAACACGAGTTATCAACCACAAACAGATGGACAGACCGAAAGGACAAACCAAATCATAGAATATATGCTCTGCATGTATGTAAGAACAAAACCGAACAAGTGGGAAGACTACCTACACTTGGTGGAATTTGCATATAACAATGGGTACCAAACTTCGGCTAAGTTGAGCCCTTTAGAAATACTGTATGGCAGAAAGTGTACAACTCCGATTAGCTGGGATAACCCGACTGACAGACTCATGGTTGGACCATAGATGCTCCAAGAAATGGAGAACATGGTAAAGAAAGTACAATAGAACTTGAAAGAAGCACAGGACAGACATAAGAGCTATGCGGATCAGAAAAGAAGACACTTGGAATTTCAAGTGGGAGACCATGTTCATTGAAGGTCAAAGCCCGAAAAAGCTCGCTGAAGTTGGGGAACCGTGCCAAGCTAGCACCCAGGTTTTGTGGGCCCTTCGAGATACTAACTCGAATTGGACCCATAGCATATCAGCTTGCACTTCCAGCTAATCTAAGAATTCATAATGTATTTCATGTTTCTTTGTTAAAAAAGTATATTCATGACCCTACTCACGTGATTGATTGGAACTTGGTGCAGGTGGAACCCGAGGACGAGTTCCAGGTGGAACCCCTGCGCATTCTGGACCGGAGAGAAGTAACACTTCGGAGCAGAGCCATCGCTCAGGTAAAGGTGCAATGGAAGCACTTTAGTCCTAAGGAGGCCACTTGGGAATTGGAGGGAGATTTGAAAAAATCTCATCCAATCCTGTTCCAGGAAAGGAACGAACACTGAGGGCAGTTTTTTACTGAAGGGGGAAAGGATATGACATCCCCCTGAAATAAATATTTTTATGTGCTGGAAATTTATTTCCGTTTTTGGCAAATTCGAATGTGGATTTTTTTTTCCATTTATGGCAATTTCGAATTTCGAATTTAATATTTGTATTTAATTATTGTGATTGTTGGGCAGAGATCTGTTTGGACCCAACTAAATATTTGACTATGACACTTGTATCACAACAAAATAATTATATTAACGGCCAGAGGACAAATGGAACAACCACGTTAAAATCAGCTGACCATGACTCCATGAGTGGGGAACAAGTTGGAACTGCCCCTGGGTTGATGATTACAAGTGGAAAATCAGAGATTTGGCGACTGACAACCCCTGAAAATCAGGGATTAAGAAAAGCTGCGAAAATCCCCAAAGGAGGGAAAAGACCTGAGCAAAAATGGATAAATAGCATATGTGAGGAGGCAGGACGCTGCCAAGTATGCGGGGAAAGGATTCCTGAGCTCTCTTGCTATTATGAACACTGTGGATTGAGTGTGAGGCAAGAGAAGCCCGTTGAAACATAATCGCCTTGCTGTTATGAGCATTGTTGAGTAAGTGTGAGGCAAGAGGATAATTGTTGGAATTGAAGGACATAGTTGAGGAGGAGTTTCCAAGTTCGCCCTCATGGATTCATGGTCAGGCTAGGGGGTGAATTGGGCAAGTGATTTTGGCTGCCCTGTTTTACGGTTGGGAGGAATGTGGTTGTTGCCTTTGTCTTCCCGCGGATTGGAATTCAGATATGTTAAATCTTCTCCTTCTCTGTTCTGAATGATTTTATATCTGATGCAATATAGTTGTTAAATCGGAACTGGAATGATTTCCATTTTCTGTCTGAATGATTTTATATCCGATGCAAAGGTCTGTGTTTAATCAGAACTAAAATATTTCCATTCTCTGATGAATGATTCAATCACGGATGTAATGCATATTCTAATTATGATAGATAATAATGTATAGGAAAATTTAGTTCGAATGCATGAAGCCTAAAGACCGACATAGAACATATGGTAAATCTAACCTCTAGTGATCCCTTTCTGAACGAACGATAGAAATTGGCCTTTTTATTCATTATGATAGCTGAAAGGTTATGCATGGTTGAACTTTGGAAGAAATCCCCTCTAAATTAAATTCGTTGTTACTGTTATCACCCTATAAATTATAGGAATCAACTGGTGACTGGGATATTATCTGTCTCTAGTGTTTTTGTTGACAAATGATTTTTCATTCTGCAAATAATTTGACAAGAAAAGAAAAAGAAAAAAGGGAAAAAGGAAAAAGAAAAGAAAAGAAAAGGAAAAAAGGAAAAAGAAAAAGAAAAAGAAAGAAAAAGAGGGCATAAAAGAATTGCAATAAAAGCCCCATGCAATAATGATAACTTGGTCCATACCTTTCAAGCATGGCCAAGTTCTTTTTATATTTGATGTTGATAGGGTAGTGAATGAATTTGGCTAAACAGTTTAATCTTAGCCAAAGTGTCTAGGTTAGATTAGTGAATAAATTTGGCTAGACTGTCTAATCCTGGTCAGATAGCCCCAGGGTAGAGTAATTTGTTAACCCAACAGTTTAAACTGGGTTAACTGTCATAGGAAACTAGGTTAGAACATAGGTTAGTGGCACTGTAGCTTCGTTTCAATAAAGACCAACTTGATGTCAATGTTGCACCATGTCTCATATGCTTAGAAGATCGTTTGGTCGAAGCCCCATGGTGGTCTCTACTTGAAAAGTTTGGGAAAAAACCCATAAAATGCAATTATTCTAAGTTGTCCCAGCGCATGTGCTTTTCCGCTCCCCATCTATACTCCCTACACATACCAACGGTCCTGATCGCGGCGCCCAGATCTATGATGCACAGAGCATTCCGGACCCCCCCCGACCGATCTGCTTTTAACCGAGGGGGGGGGGGGGGGGGTCCGGAAACGCTGATAACATTTGCGCGCATCTGGACGGCCCAGAGATGAGCGCTTAAATCGACAGTCAAGATTGGATTCCGGACCCCCCCGCCCGTTCTACCTTTAATGGAGGGGGGGGTCCGGAATGAGTGATAAAGGGTGCGCTAAGATCTGCGGCCAGGAAACGAGCGCGCAGATCAACGGTCAAAAATGGTTTTCGAACCCCCCCGGATGATCTGATTTTAACCGAAGGGGGGGGGGGTCTGGAATGGTTATCTCCCTCTGGCGGGTTCCTTGTCATACGTGGCGTCGTTCTATTGCCCAGAGTCCCGTCACCATCTGCTACCTGACAGACCCCCCGTCACTTGTGGATGTCACCTTCCACTTGTTCCACTTGTTCCCGAGTTAGTCACATCCCATAACTGTTGTCAGTCCCCTCCCCCCTTTCACTCATGGCCGGCCCCTTGTTACGACTTTTACCTCCAATCCCTAGCCGTCACGTCACCCGGCCGTATCCTTCAACCACCGTCACCTGCCATCATACCTCCAAATGACCCGTTGTCCATTTATTACTGGATAACCTATCCGTTATCCAGCTGACCTGTCTCCCGCGCTCAATCGACCCCAATTTAAATAAAACTACCGTTATTCCTCTTACATTCACTATTCACCCATCGCACCAGAGAAATTCATAGCTTACTCCTCTGTTACATTCTGTCGTCCTCATCCACAGTCAGTCGACCCCACTAACTTTGTGTTTATTGCAGGTACTGTTGCAGAAATGGTGCCAAAGCCCAGACAAGCAGAAGGAGAGGAGAATCCGTTTCTCCCGCCTCCTGTCGACCTAGACAAGATCCCACTGGTCGACAAAGACAGATTAATCGCAGATACCAAATGTGATTTCGATTTCTCAGACCTCCAGTCATGGCTTAAGAAAGTGTTCCTGGACCAGAGTGGTGAAATTGGACTATGGGATTCCAATTTACCCCTTTACCTTTTTCCCCAGATCCACCATTTTCCCGAGTTTCTGCTTAAATGTCAAGCTCACTATATTCCTGAAAAAAGAGTTATCATCTCCTCATCCGGAGACACCCTGTTCCTCATCACGCCCGACGACATAGACCAGATGATGCAAATTCCCCATGCCGACTCTGCGACTCCTTTCAACCTTGAAATCCTTACAGAGTTGTATTAGAATATGACTTTTCCCCAAAGAGCTCAAATATTCAAGCTTTTCCTTCCCACCTCCGCTCAATTCCCTTCCACAAATCCCCCTTACCCGTCGTCCATGTTCTCCTCTAAGGGAAACCAGGTCATTTCTTCCCTTTGTGCTTTGCTAGGGTACTATTCCGACCAGTGGGTAGATGAGCCCATTCTGGGTTTTCTATCCATTTTCTCCACTGATGAAAAGACCACCACCCAGTTTGATTTCAGCACCTTCTTGGCAGACAATATTCATGAACAGTTCGTGAATTTTGGCACGGAAGGCATGTTCAAATACTCGTCTATACTGGCATACATGTTTGTTTTCTTTCAAGCAGATAAATTTAGTTTTTCCATGCAGAAGATGGACACAGATGGAAGGCCTCAGGCAGTCACAGCATGGACCTCTTTGTTGAACCATAACTCCACAGAGTATAGCTTCAAGGTGTTCATCTATATTTTCTACCACCCTGTGGTAAGCATGCTAGGTGGCAGGCCCGAGCCTCTAATAAACGATGAAGTTCAGAGGATCCTGCACCTCTCGGAAAACACAAAGACCGGGGATTGGTACCTGTATCAAAACCATACCGAGATCAGAGTATACGGGTGCGAGTTGGCACCCTATAAGCTTCCCAAGTATGTGCCGGTCAGAATCCTTGCTTTAGAGTATATAAGACAAATCATGAATTCAGATGACATCCATTTCGTATCTTTGAAGAAAAAGCAACAACTTAGAATCAAGGGGCAGATTGGCTCCTTCATCTGCAACAGTCGTGGCGCTGGGGAAGAAGTGGACTGGATGCTGAGAGAGATGAAGTTTTTCTTAAGCTTCCCATGGCATTATGATCCATGCGGGATCATCTCAGAAATGCGGGTGAAGAACAAAAACATCCCGTACGTGCATGAAGCTAAGCCCGAAATTGAGAAATTCGCCAATCAGACTGTGTGGGTGCCTAACACCTTGGTCGAAGTGGAACAGCAGGTTCCCCCGACCACTTTGCCACCAACGACCACGCCACAGGTCCCTAAGGAAAAAATGCCTCGACAAGATTTATCTCCGCCTGTCACAGAGGTATCGTCCGAAGAGTTCCAGTTGCACACTAAGAGGCCCAAGACAATTTCAGTTCCTGGTCCGACTGGAGAAAAAGAAGCCCCGCCAACCACAGTGACTAAGTCTGTGATTCCACCCTTCGGTTCGAGCCTTCATAAGAACATCACCCCAGCAGTGCCGAAAAAATCCACAGACTCCCCATTGAGCACTCAGCCAGGCAAGGTGGGCCCCAAATTGAGCATTTTTGAGAAGTACGAGCTGATCAAGAAAAAGAACCAAACCCTTACCAGCAGTACTTGCTCTCAGTTTTGGAAGCAGACGTCTACTGCGCACCATAGGATGTTGTCTACATTTGACACAGAAAAGGGCAGGATGCACATGGCTTTCCTCCAGGCACAGGTACCAGACCCCAAGGTGATCACGGACTACAAGAGGGCCACCTTCGAATTCCAGACGAAGGACATGCACCCAGAAAATCAGATGGATCTGCACAAGCAGACGGGGGAGATGGTGTTCTATACGTTGGCGCATGCTTCTGCTTCTGCAGCGAAATTACAAGTATCACTGAACAATGCTCAAACCCAACTCAAGTTGGAGAAGATATCGTCCTTTGCGAAGGACAATAGAATCAAAACTTTGGAGGAGCTGGTCCTCAAGATCGGCTATGACCCTTCGAACATCAAAGCAGTGGAGGAGCTGATAAAGAAGAAGAATGCTTACATTGCCTCCCCGAGGAAACAACTAAATCTCCCACCCACAGAGGACTCACAGGCGAAGGAGATAGTAGAGAAGGAAGGCGAGAAGGATGAAATGCTCAAGCTGCTCATGGAGCAGAACGTGCAACTCAAAGAAATGGAAGCCGAGATGGAGAAACTACTAAAGGAAAAGGAGCAGCTGAAACCAATGGAAGTCATTCCATTGAGTGCCATTCCGATTTCAGAAAACAGAGCAGCTCAAGCAGGAGTTACAACAACTCCGGAAGCAGACAGTGGTAGGCAAGACATTGGCCGAAGTTAAAGAGAATGTATGGACAGACATCACTAAGTCCATGAATGAGATATGGCCAATGATTCAGATCATGTTCGAGCAAAATGAGTTGGTCCAGAGGAGAAAACAGGCCATCGAGAAGATCAGAGTAGAATTGGGGGAGATGCCCACACAGGCAAATGATATCATCAAGTTCCTCAATTCTAAAACCAGAGAAGAGCTAGAAGAGCTGAAGATCGAGGACAGAACATAGACCATCCTTGAGGTCAAAAGAGTTTTGACCAAGAGGGGATTAATGCTTCGACTGGAAGAAAAGGTTCAGACCATGGACCTAGGGGTACAAAGATTCTTCAGCAAGATTGAGGCTCTCCAGAAGAAAAGTCTACTTGGTCTGAAGGTTATTAATGATAAACTGATGACACTCCCAGATCACAAAAAGAGATTGGCTGAGGTGTCCACAGACAGTTCAAAGTTTGTAGGCATACAAGGGAGCATCACCGACAAAGGATTCCTGGATGCCCTTCAGTGGGACATCAATATCCAACACGAGATTCGATACATATTCCTCACCAAGCCTACATTCGCCAAATATACAGAAATGGACGAAGTGTATCGAAGACTGCTCAAAGTCAACGTGCCTAGTCATCTCAGATGGGAGGAACTCTGCGATCTTATCGATTAGCAGATGATCTGTCCAGGTCCAGTCAGATGAGTTCGTGCAAAGGCTTCATCAACGGTCTACCCAGAAATCAACGTGCAATTTCACCAAGTCATCAAGCAGTTCCTAGATTTAGGAAATTTGTTAAATTAGTTAGGCTAAAAATAGATTGAGCAGGTCCTGATCATTTATGACAAGAACGTTTGTAATTTGAGTTATAAATACTTCACCTTTCGAAGTATTGAGGGTTGTTGATCTTCACACCCTGACGCTATTCAGACTGTAACATTTTTGAAGAGATCTTCCATTAATAAAAAGGAGGCACTTTTACAGGATTCTTGTGTGTATTCACTGGTGATGTTTACTCTCTAAGTTGAATGTTATTCTTTCTTTGTGATCATTTTGTTTTCTAATTCTAATCTTTAAGAGTAACGAATGTTGCAGGATTTATCTCGTATACCCTGTTTCTGACTCGAAAGATTTTAGTGTTTATCTTCTGGTGTTTTCAATTAGGAAATTCTTAACTGCTTAGTTGAAATTATCTTTCTCATATTTTATTTTGTCCATCATCTAAGCTACTAAAAGATCCAGTGAGTATATTATCTCGCCCTGTGGAAGTCTTCCTTCACATTTCTGGTTTTATTTCATATTTAATTAAACACAGACCCCATAGCCCAATGGATGTGTAGACTGTCTCAACCAATTCAAAAAACACTTTGACAACAAAACCTACCTATTTCTTTACCTAGCCTAATATCTAAAATTGGATACATAGCTAAATCATATAGAGAGATGCCTCTCTGAAGTTGGAAGGGCTAGATCCCAGTTTCAAAAGTGGTTGTATAAAGTTACCTTTGTAGATTTCTTCTGTTTTCAACCTCTAGGAAATTTACAGAGCGCTAACATAGTGGCGACCGTACTGGGGAAGAACTAAAAATTGATAATTTCACGTTTTCTTTCCCCTAAAAAGAAATTTTGTTACCAGAATATTGAAAATATTGAGGAGAACGTAATGTTTAGAGGTTGATTAAACTTTGTGCATATTTTCGAACTCACAAAACTAAAAAATATATATTTAAAAAAACCAAAAAGAATTCTGGCTCCCAAGAAAGTTCATACTCGATCTCATCCAGACCCAGAACCTGCGATAGTGACAGATAACCCCGAACAGTTGCTCAGGAAAAAGACCTTATCTAAAGTCTTAGTGAGTCATATTCCTCTTCATAAGTCCCTTTCCTTTTCAGGGAAACCTGTTACCTCTCAAAACCTTGACCGCGATACCTTTCCACAACAAAGCCTGGTTAGAACACTGTCCGATAGTTTTGTGACTGGAATCATCTTTGACCCAACTATTTTGCAACCCCGAACCCCCGAAGTCTTGTCTCCCATGACTAAACCACAAATCACTCCCTCAGTGCTATCCAGTCCCTTCTTGTCCTCGTCTTCAGTCGCTGCCTTGTCGATCATCTAGGTCGTCGTCCCACCTTCTCCACCCATCATGGCAGCTCGATACGCTCCTTTGGTGTTAGCTGCGCCTCTACATGCCATGCCCCAAGACTATCAAACAAGACTTCCACAGTTCGATGCAACATGACCTTTGAGCGCACAACAACACATTGACAAAATGAATGATTATTTTGACCTGCAAGAAGTTGATGAGGATGACGTTCAAATGAGATTGTTTGCCCAAAGTTTAACAGGTGACGTCAAGAAATGGTACAAAGATTTACCTGCCGCCTCAGTCCTTGACCTTATCGCGTTCCAAAGGAGTTTTCTTGATAGATGGGAGGTAAAGAAAAACCCTCTCCAAATATTGTCAGAATACGAGAATATAAGAAGAATTCAAGGTGAGACGGTACAAGATTACTGCACCCGTTTCAATAACCTGTACAATGCAATTCCAGCCGAAATCAAACCTCCATAGGGCTTGGCGTTGATAAAATTCCCTTATGGCTTTGATGACGCCATGTCATACCAACTAAGAGAAAGAAATTCTACCACCCTGGAAGACATGCAGAAAAGTGCTATAAGTATGGAGGCCAACTTGTTGGCAAAAAGGGCACGTCAGAGGTCAGAGAGGAGAGTCACAATCAAAGAAGAACCTTCCACGTCGACCTCAGAATCCAAATTGGATTCTTTGGCCAGAGCAGTGGAAATAATGATGGAAAGACTTACTGTGTCGGATAGAAATCCTCCAAGAGAAAATCCACCAGCTCCTCAGGTTCAAAACCCTAACTTTAGGAGAAACCCTCCTCAAATCAGACAGAGAGATCCTAGGGATAAAAGAGAGCAGAGGGGTCCGGATCAGCAGATCAGACCTCCCCTACAAGAAAACTATGCTGATGAATGGGAGAAAGTGACTGAGGAATTGAAGGATACTCACATTAATCTCATGGGCCTTCACGACAACAAAGCGATTTTCCTTACCCAAGAAGAGCAAGAGCTTTTTCTTCTCAACCAAACAAAAGTAAGTGAAGAAGCTGAAGATGCAGAACAATAGGCATTCGAAAATGCCATTTTGGAGGTACACCGACAGTACAATCTGCGGAGGAAGAATACAGAAGGGAGTTCCCCAAAAAAGACGACTGAAACAAAGAAGGTAGTCGAAACCAAGAAGGCCTCCGAGCCAGCTGCCGAGAAGATTCCTGAGAAGATCACTACCGACGCTCCCGTGAAGAAAAACCTTACCATTCTGAAAAGGCCGTCACAGCCTGAGGTTTCACCTATTAATCCAGCAAATACTTCTGAGCAGGAGAATATGGTGGACAAACCAGAATTGATGAGCCAAGGCAGAGCCCCTACACCTTTCATTCTTGAGGGGGAATTGGCCAAAGTAAAAATTCCCATCCCACTTACAGAGTTGATGAACAAATATGTTTATCGTTCACAGGTGATTAAAGCATTGGCCATTGAACCTGACATAGGCATGAAGGCCTTAACCATTGGATCAAAAAATCATTGAGACACTGTGAACCTTACTGATGATCAACCCGAGCTTCTTTTCGGACCTGAAGTAGATGGTCGAGATGATACTGGTGAAGTAGCTCCTTTTTACATCAGTCTAAACATACATGACCTGATCTTGCATAACGGTATGCTAGATTCGGGTGCTTTCCACAATCTGATGCCCAAAGCAGTAATGGAGAAACTGGGACTGGAGGTCACCAGACCTTACAGGGATTTACACTCATTCGACTCCAATAAAGTTAGATGTATTGGTTTGATCAAGGACCTATGCATCACCTTGGTTCAGATTCCTGCGAAGAGCATGGTAATGGATGTGGTGGTTGCAGACATCCCGGCGAAGTATGGAATGTTTCTATCCCGGTCTTGGGGGGCTAAGTTGAGAGGAACCCTGCAGCTAGATATGTTTTATGCCACTATCCCAGTTTTCGGGCAACAAAGAAGGCTATACAGAGAAACATTGATGAAGTACATGGTCAGTAGCCAAGAAAATCCGCACAACTATCCTCTTTACTCCACGCATTCTAACTTGGATTCTTTTATCCTGTACAATGATGGTGACACGGGAGAACAAGACACTCAGCTGGTGGAAGATACATCTAGTCAGGATGAAGGCCAAGAAATCATTGAGGTAGCGAGGATGAAGAACGTGATAACTGAAGAGTTACCTGCTGATTTCTGGAGCATGGATTTTGATGGAGCGGTGAGCAAAGAAGGAGATGGAGCAGGAGTCTGGCTGCATAATCACAGAAACAGGTATTCAGAAAACCATTCTTACAAATTAAATTTCCAATGCACTAACAATATTGCTGAGTATGAAGCCTTGATGCTCGGTCTGAAGCTGTTGAAAAGAGTTGGTGCTAGACAGATTATGGTAAGAGGTGATTCTGAGTTGATAATAAAGTAGATCAAAGGTGAGTACGCTGCGAAACACCCACGTCTTAGAGCTTATAGGAATGCTATTCTAGATTCCCTTAGATGTTTCACTGAAGTTGACTTGCAGGTAATGCCGAGGGGACAGAATATTCTGACAGACGGATTGGCTACGTCAGCAACCACCTGTAAGATTCCTTTCCACTCGACTCGTCCATACACTGTTGAGGTGAAATGCAGACCAACCGTTCCTGACAATATCAGGTACTAGCAAGTGTTTGGTAATGATGATCAAATCGAAGACTTTCTGCAGTGTAAAAACGATTTTGAATGTACAAATATAGATTTAGAGAACGAAGATGAAAATGTAAATAGTTCTGAGTTTGAAATTGATAGTGTGAATACCGTAGATTCAGGAGAATTAGGCGATGACGAATTGGATGCTGATGTTTTACAGTTGAAAAGCAATGTTTTTCCTAGAGGTCTAGTTCCTTTAGAGGACTTGTTTGATTTTAACGACGTAGCCAAAAAACCGAAAATCGAAGCCCATGGACAAGAGGTAGAAGACTGTAATATAGGGACTGAAGAGAAACCCAGGATAGTCAAACTGTCTAAATC
>ML825856.1:85444-95801 GCA_009831015.1 Picea engelmannii | reverse complement strand
TGCTTCTTGCCTGCTTTCTTCTTTTCATTTATAGGTTGAGTTTGGGTCTCAAAACCTTCCCAGAAGAGAAAGTGCTGCCAAGTTCTTTCTCTCTGTCTCAGTTCTTCCAAGATGATCATTTTAATCAGGCCATAATGGCAAAGGGCATTTTTTATGCTGAATGGTTCAGCTATGATCTTATTACACACCTTGGTTAGGCTTCTATGAAGAAAGAAAGACAAATTTAGAAGGACCTTCCCTGTGAAGTGATCTAGGAGTCTAAAATGATATAACATTAACTTGTCATACCTGCCCTCTGAGGTTAAGTATAATTGAATGCCTTTGAACAGATCTTGCCATTCATCTTCAAGGTAAGAAACAGGGATACTTTTCTTCTAGGTTATACTTCGGAATTCTGTCTTGAGGTATGATCTAAAATCCAAATTCTTGGTCACTGTTGTTTTAAACCAATTTTGGTTTGTTCTGGGTAAGCCAGTTGCTGAAGTGATGGAAGCTTCATCAACTATCAGTTCCAGAGAGCCCATTGTAGCTTTGCTTCCATCGTATGACTTTGCAAAAATCTCTGCTATCGCCTAGTGGTAGCCTTCCTGCAACCTTTCCACATATGTCATACAACCTGCATTTGAGAAACGCTTCTGCACCTCTGGATAAGACTGCAAAAAAGATAAATTGTGTAATTCTTTCCTCAAAAGTCGTCCTCCTTGCTTCCTTGCCATCTGCAACTTAATCACCAGCTAATTTTTACACAGTTGAAACAATAAACTTCTTAATAAGGAAAGGGCTGGCGCTGGTGAAAATGACCCTGTGTTATCAATGAAATATGGAATCCCATAATAAAAGTTTTTGAACAACGTGAGTTTGAAATAGGAAATGGTGATTTGATTTGATGTCCTCAGATAACTGGTACTTTATCCTCTAGTTGCAATGATGATTAAGAGTGTGTCACATCTTCAAACCGTTCTCTGTCTACCCCACTAAATTCGTGAGCGCAATCTATCATGATGTTCTGCTAGAATGTGACGAAAAGGTGTCACCACTCATTTGCGTCCATTAACTATCCATGATGATCATATGACGTGTGTTTGGCGTATCCTTTTTGGGTTTCTGGAGTCGTTGGAGGAAAACTCATGTTAACACTTTCACCGGCTTGCTTTCTGCTGAGAGTACACTTTAGTCATTGAAACCTAAGGCTTTCACCAGCTAACTTCAACTTCAAAACAAATGTTAGCTGTTGAAAAGATTTTTCTTGATTTTTTGAAAACACCTTTTGATGATCGATTTATTTCTAGGATAACATCTTAAATCCTATACTTTGACACTTCTAAATTCTAAAAATTTATATAGGACCCTAATTTATGACCATGATATCACCTACGAAAAGGAATCAAATTGACTGATTCATTTTGGGAGATAACAACTACCACTATCAACGATGAAGTGCAGCGGGGTGCCTTTTACCCACATCTATGAATGGAAGAGGCGCTCTCCTTCTGGCTCGTCTGTTTCACCAGGCTGGAGCTTGGTGGTAGCAACAATGGCACTGGGTTCCGCATCAATGATCCGTCTTCCCCTTTCTGGTTCTGAATCAGAGTCAGAACCCGCATCTGATTTAGAGGCTTTCACTTTTGCCACCAGTGACTGCTTTGAGCCGCAGTCAGCAGTGTTATGTCAAGGGCTCTTATGGAAGTCACACCACTTTCCGGTATCTTTCTTTGTCTTTCTGGTGTCCTTATTTGCTTATGTCTTGGACTGGTTGTCCTGATACTATCCATATTTTCTCTGTTTTTTGTTCTATGGGTTGGGGCCACCCTTTCCGGGATTTTGTTGTGAGGGGTTCCCAGGCCCAAATTCCCACGTCTTTTGTTTGAGCTTCTGCTCGATTTTGATGGCATATCTGTAGGTTGCGACCAAGGACGTGATGTCCAGAAATTCAATTTCACTCTGGATGTATATATGTTGAGCACCATGATACTTGAGCATGAGATGTCACTCTGAATCTTTGATACCCAGCTTGGTGCGCAGGGTATGGAATATATTTGTGAACTCTGACACTGCTTGGTCTCTTTCTTGCCGCAGTGTGGTCCATTTGGTATACAAGTCATCATAACTTCCAACAGGGTAGTATTGTTTTTTAATAGCATCCCTGAAGGATTCCTAGGTGGTTGCGACTGTAAATAATGAGGTTTCCTCTATTTCCTTTGGCTCACAGAAAGTTTCCCACCAATCTTTGACATGGGGAATGGCTTTGAGGAGCGCAAAAGTAATTTTTACTCTATTTGAAAAGTTATGGATAACAAAATACCCTTCTAGTAGATTCAACCACTTGTCTACAACATTTGCGTATATTTGACATTCAAATATAGGAATATCTAAGTTGATTTGTACCTTGAAGGGGGCGACGCCTCCGCTCGAGGAAGAAGCGTCGCCTGTTGGTAGCCGCCGAAGGATTTGTGCGAAGCTATCCATCATCTCGTTCCTCTGTTGCGTGAGGGATTCCTCAAGCAACATTTTGAAAGGATATTATGTCTCGCCATCTTTGTTTTCCCCTGCCATGAGAGGTCGTTTGGGCGTGTGACAGATTTTGTCCTCAAGAGAAACAAGCTCGAGCCCCAATTCTTTGTACCCTGACCTCATTGGGGACATGCATGAAGACGACAAGGAGCAGACCGCTCTGATAACACTGATCTAGATTTTATGAGCAGAACAAAATGAATACATATTATTAAAAGACACTAAACACAGAATAACAGAGATACAATAAAACTGATTTTCTATTCAATAAGGAAATAAGATGAAACTGTAAAATGTAGCAGAAAACAAGCTTGTTGGAATGGTGGTGGTTTATCTCTTAGAAGAGATGTGACAATTGCACTCATTCGCAAGAAGATCCTTACAATGAGGCTTTGAAGACCTTTTTACAATAAACAGGAATGTCAAAAACCCTAGACATCCTAAAACCTAACCCTAGGAGATGAAGCGCCAAAAGTCATGTGGGCCCCGTTTGGGTAAGTTAGTACATCAACTTCATGGGGTCGTAACTTTTGCATACGATCTATGTTTTAGGTGCATGATATCCCATTGGAAAGGTCTAACCGAGAAGAACAATTTTTGACTAGCCCGGGTTGGTGCTTTAAACAATCACTTGGGCCCCAAATCCCGAAAAAACATCGTTTAGGGCCTCAAAATGCCCCCGAAAGTTTGGACCCGAAAAACTGCCAAGGTGGAAAACTGTTTTTCGAGCCAGTGGAATAGGTGGGTGGTCACCGATATCCACCTGGATCAAAAACTGGCTTGTTGACTACATATTTTAGGGCAGAATGATCTGTGAACATCTTAAAGTGTTTCCCCAGTAAATATTGCCTGAATTTCTGAAGTGCATATACCATGGCTAAGCCTTCTCTTTCTGTGGTGTTGTAATTTTGCTCTGATTCTGACAATTTTCTGCTTGCAAAGGCTATAGGATGGTCTAAGTCCCCTCCTCTGGGATGTACTAGAATTGCTCCAAGTGCTATGAATGATGCATCTACATGCACATGAAATGCCTTTTCCCGGTCCGAGAATACTAGGATAGGTTTTGTGACCATATTTTCTTTTAAGGTGTCCAAACCTTGTTGACAGTCCTCATTCCACAGAAATATTATATCCTTCTTTAACAATTTTTCCATTGGTGTAGTAATCTGCGCATACCCCTTTATAAATTTCCTATAATAGCATGTATGTCCCAGTGTTTTTTTTTGACGAAAACGGTTATAGTTTATATTAGAGGGGTGGCAAAGCCACAGATTCAATTACAAAATTGCCCCGAGTTTCTTCGGGCCTACAGATCAAAATACAAAATAGGATGCAACATTGTTTCAGCATAATAGCCAACTCTGTTTCAACATAATTTCCAGCACTGTGTTTCAACAACTGTTCCAGCGCTGTGTTTCAGCATATGTAACAACACTGTGTTTCAACAACTGTTCCAACATTGTGTTTTCAGCTCTGTTTCAGCACTGTGTTCCAGCTCTGTTACAACACTGCGTTTCAACGTCTGTTCCAGCTCTGTTTCGGCACTTTGATTCATCATCCGTGTTCCAGCATCTGTGTTCCAGCATTTGTGTTCCAACATCTGTGTTTCAGCATCTGTGTTCCATCTCTGTTACAACACTGTGTTTCAGCATCTGTTCCAGCACTGAGTTTTGGCAACTGTACCAGCACTGTGTTTCAGCTTCTGTTCCAGCACTGTGTTTCAGCGTGAGTTACAGCCCTGTCTTTCATCCTGATACAACATTGTTTCAACATATGTTACTTCTCTCCTGCACTTTGGAATCCTTTCTAGCAAATTTCAGACATTTGCAATTTCTGACAGGAGCTCTCCGAACGTTTCCTTCTCCCCAAACTCTAAGGGATTGGTACAAGATCTAGCAGTTGGAAGAGTGCAAGAGGGCAACTTGGGTTCAAGGGATCTCCACATTTTCCATGATTCCATTTACTGACAACACCCCAGCCTCCAATAACACGCCTTTGTTTTCTTCCTTATCAGCCATTCGGTTGAGGTCCCTTAACACGTGAAAGAATTGATAGGATTTCAAATTCCTTAAGAGGAGGCGAATTTTATCAAGGAGATTGTTGAGCTTAGTGCTTTGAGTTGTGGAGTGTTTGATCATGGCCTATATTATTATTCTGGAATCGCCTATGATTGTCAAGTCCTGGGTTCTAAGTTTAATTACCTGGTGCAGACCCTGCCAGAGAGCCAATGCCTCAGCTCTGTTATTGGACTCTATACCAAGTCCAATAGCAAATTGCGTTATTATGTACACTTTGGGATTTTCGATGATGCCCCCTCCTCCAGCTTGGCCCGGGTTTCCTTTCGAGGCCCCATCAAGGAAAAGGATAGGCGTTTTAATATTACTTTTCCATTTTGCAAATTCATTCCCGCTTTTTCTGATCTCCCATCTTTCTTGGATTGGATCTTTTCTTTGTTTGCTTTCTAATCCTGGTATATTGAATTGGGCTATCCAAATCCCCTGTTCTTCGTCCAGCTGGTGTAGCTTTACTGTGGAGCAAAGGTGTGCAGCTGATTTCCCCAGCATAGCTTGAATTTTAGTGGCAATTCTGACTTCACTCAATTGACTTTCTTTAAAGATTATGTAATTCCTCTCTAACCAAAGATTCCATAGGACATATTTTGGTAGTAATCCCCATATCAAGAGAGTTTGGTTTCTTTTCTTGTCAGCAAAGGGGAACAAGGATTCCCATTGGAGGAGTAGACCTATTACATTAGGTGGAAAATTGATTGCTGGTTGGGAACCTGTAACCTTCATCCAAACTTCTTTTGAATAGCTGCAGTTTAGGAGAAGATGGTTAGTTGTTTCTTCCTCGTGGAGGCAGAGAGGGCATCTAAAGGGTCCTTCCCAGCCCCTTTGTCTGAGGTTCTCCCCTGTTAGGATACTCTTGTGCGCCAGGGTCCAAATGAAGAGGTCAATTTTTGGGAGGGAATGAAGATTCCAGATTGCTTTCCAAAGAGCCGGATTTGGCATAGCAATGGGGACAGAGTTGAAGAGATGGTAACCCTCTGCTGTGGTGTAAGCCTGAGCGCTCCTGCCCCATCCTCTTTCATCTTTACCTATATTTTTTAGAGGGGCTTTCCCTTGAAGACACTTCATAAAAACATCCCATTGACTGTCTAGAATAGCTGGTCTGTTCGGGACAGCCCACCCTTGCCAGAGGTGGGGCCTTTCTTCTCCCCATACTGAAATGTCTGAGAGTGTTAAGGTGTTTTGACTGTCCATCCAGCTTTTGAGGCCTTGTAGATCCTGGCACTGATCTAGCGGTGGGTCGCCCATTATTGAGTCTGTCCAGATTCTTATTTTCCTACCATTTTTCGTCACCCAGGTTAGATGAGGGGTGAACTGAGGAAGCGCCTTTTTGCATAGTGCGAAGATAGGGGAGATTTTCAACTCCTTACATGGGAGTTCTAAACTTCTGTCCCGAGACCCTCGAAAGTATTTCCTCCTAAGAGCGCGCTTACTCCAAGTGGTTTTGCCAGTGATCATTTTCCAGAGAAGCTTTGCCCCTAAGGCCAGATTTTGGATCCTTGTATTTTTAAAATTGAGACCTCCTTCCATGAAGGGTTTTGTGGTTTTTTCCCAGCTAATCAGGTGCATCTTTTTCTTTTCCTGCCTTCCTCCTTCCCACAGGAATCGTCTCTGAAAAGCCTCAATTTTTTGGGTGACTGTGGCTGGTGCTAACAGAAGCGAGCATTGATAGATGGGGAGACTAGAGACTACAGCCTTTATCAGGACTGTCTTCCTTGCTAAGTTTAGCCAGTTGGCCCCCCAAGAAGTGAATTTATTCTTGAGTTTTTCTGCAAGATGGCTCCAGTGAGAAGCTCTTGGGGCAGACTTAAAGATTGGAACTCCCAGGTACTTAAAGGCCTCCCAGTTTGTGTGCCCCTCCATCCCGAGAACTCTTGTTATTCTCAACATTTCATTTGGGGTGATGTTCCAACCATAAATGTTACTTTTAGTCTGATTTATTTCGCTACCAGAGGCTGCTGCATAGGCGTCCAGATATTCCTTGAATATTTTTGCTATGATTGGGCTTGCTCCTCCCAGCAGCAGGGTATCATCCGCAAATTGTGCATGGTTGATGCCTTTCACCCCTTGTGCTATTCTTAGACCATGTAGATCGTTATTAATTTGGGAGTTTTCCAATTGATAGTTGAGAACTGAAGCTTGAATTGCGTAGAGCAGTGGTGACAGAGGGAAACCTTGCCTTAGACCCCTGGAGGCCTTGAAAAAAGCAGTTACCTTCCCATTCACCAGGGGGGCGATCTAAGGAGATCCAATGCAGGCTTTGATCCAGCTTATAAAACGTAAATCAAATCCAAACTTCCTCATAACTTCAAATAGAAATTCATGTCTGACTCTATCAAAAGCATTAGCTAGATCTAGTTTAATGACCATACCTTTTTCTTTCCTTAAGACGCTGGAATGAATCGCTTCTTGAACCAGGATGATGTTGTCGGCGATGTGCCTCCCTTGGACAAAGCCGCCTTGATTTTCAGGAACGATGAGTGGGAGAGCTGCCTTGAGGCGGTTGGATATTACTTTGGAAATGATTTTATAACTCGTATTGCATAAGGAGATTGGTCTGAACCTATTGAAGGAAATCACTCCTTTTTCTTTCGGGATAAGTGCCAGAAAGGAAGAGTTGGTGCTTCCTCCCAGCTTGCTGGCCTGCTGTGACTTCTGGATCATTTTGGTTAGATCCTTTTTAATGATTTCCCAGCACTGCTGATAGAATCTGGAAGTGAACCCGTCCGGTCCCGGTGCTTTATCTGGGCTCATCTGATCAAGGGCCTCCTTTATTTCTTGCTGCGAAACCTCTCTTGTCAACTTACTGTTTATGTCTTCATTTATTAGCTTTGGAATAACCGTGAAGGGGTATCCCTGCTGGTCCAAAGTCACGTCCTTTGGGTCTGTGTATAGCTTCTCAAAGGCTTCATAAGCTGCTTGTTTAATGCCATCTGGATCTGCAATTGTTTTGTTCTGGACCTGAACTTCCATCACTGCCTTATATTGTTTCCTTGCTTCCGCTTGTTTATGAAAGTAGGCTGTATTGCGATCTCCTTCTTTCAGCCATAAGCTTCTCGACTTCTACCTCCAATAGTTTTCCTCCATTCTGCAGGCTTGGTGCCATTGCCTTTGTAGGCTGTCCTCCTGCTGCAATAGTTCCGGGGTGATCTCCTTCTGTTCCATTACCATCTGATGAGCCTCGAGATGGCTTTGGGCTGCTAGGCGCATTGCTATTGGGCTCGCTTGACTCTTGGCCCATGACTTCAGAGTGAATTTCAGCCTTTTAATTTTTTCCTCCCACACGTAGGATGCTGAGCCTTGAACTGTGGTGGCCCATACTTTTGTTACCAGCTCTGTGAACTCTTTATCATTTAACCAGTTTGGGCTGAATCTAAAGGGGATGGGCCCTCTAACTTGGTCTTTTTTTATTTCTAACCATATCGGTTTGTGATCAAAAGCGCTATGGGGCAGAATTTCTGCCTTTGCTTCGAGTCCTAGTAGCAGGAGGGAGCTTTGTACGAGGAATCTGTCTAGTCTGGCAGCGATGTGCCCAGGTCCAATTCTCTTATTGGTCCACGTGTAGCGACCCTTGGATGGTTTAATGTCAAGAAGGTCCCATGTGGAGGCTAAGTCCTCTACCCATTCTCTGGTTGGGTCTCTCACTATCGAGCCGCTTCTCTTCTTGTCCTGGGCTAGAGTTACATTTAGGTCTCCTCCGAGGATGATATTGGAGAGATTGTTTTGCTAGAGGTAGTCCTGCAGGGACTCCCAACAATGTTTTTTTTCCCCCAATAGTTGTGGAGCATAAATATTAAAGATGCTTACCTGGCAGCCCGTGTCTTTGTGGAGAAATCTGGTATGAATCCAATGCATGCAGATGTCAGAGCTGAGCATGTCTATTTTGGAGGCGTCCCACATTGTGCAGAGCCCTCCTGAGGCCCCCCTGGCATTTCCAGCAACTCCGAGGCTTCCTTTCCAAACATTTGACAGGGTTTTGAGCGCATCTTGCTGGCTCATTTTAGTCTCCTGGAGCAATAGGATACTTGCTTTCGAGATTTTGAGGATATCTTTTAATGCTTCTTCCTTCTTTTTACTGCCCATTCCCCTACAGTTCCAGGAGGTTGTGATCATTATAAACCTTGGGGGGGGGGATGGCCTTCTTGGGAGGCTTTGGTCTGCTTCCGCGTGTTATGAGCTGTCATCATCTTTGGGATGGTGGGTTGTGACCCATTGAGCACCTCTTTATAGGCTTCCTGGTTCCGCTCAACGTTTTTTGATTTCTGGCCTCTTCCCTTTTTCTTTGGGGTGGCCCAATCCTCATTTGCTTCATCTGATTCACTGCCTATAGAGATCTCCCCTTTCTCTATGTTCTGATTGTCGTCCTGCTTCTGGGGGGAGTTGTTTTACGTCCCTTCTTCTTCTGTTGGCTTATTCCCCTTGTCTTCAGGATTCTGACCTTCCTTTTCTCCCTTTTGAACTTCTTTATTTGGATCTTGTTCTCTTTCCTCCGGTTCTGTGGCTAGAATTCCGAAGCTGTTCTCCTTTTCTGTGGTTTCCGAGGATTTGGTTTTCTGTGGTTCTGTCTTCTCATTCCTGTGGCCTCTTGCTCTTGATCTCCCTTTCCGGGCTTGCTGCCAACCTTCATCCCCTTCTTTTTCAGTGGAGGGGGGTTTTTTTGGACAGTTTCTTTGGAAGTGGCCATATTCGTGGCAGCCTCTGCACTTGAACGGAAGCTGTTCGTAATCCATCTTTTGGAAGTGTTGCCAGTTGCCGACCTTCAACTTTATTGCCTCTGGTAAGCCTACCTCCAGATCAACCTCCACACAGATCCGCGCACATGAATACTGGTCTTTTGGTTCTGCTCGGTCGATGTAGCGCCCAAGACCATTGCCTATTGCCTGAAGCGAGGAGGGGTTCCAGCAATGGATCGGCAAGTTGGGGAGTCTTACCCAGACCAAGACATCTTTGGGGAATTCTGAGGCTGGATCAAAGTTCGGGGTCCATCTGTTTAGGTATAGACCTTGAGTGCCCATGAAGTATGGGCCATTTCTGAATATCAAATCTCTTTCCTCTTGGGAGATAAATTCGAAGATAAAGTATCCTCGCCCGACCGCGTAGCATGTCACACTATTTGTTATCAGAGGTCTCCAGTTTCGCTGAATCCAGTTATCTGTGGATCTGGTTGAGGGCCAGAGTCCCATAAACTGACCAATGAGTCCTCGTTCAGAGAGAGATAGGGCGACTTTCATTGGATATTCAGGAGGGAGGTCGATCTCTGGAATGTCATTCAATTTCTTGACAAAGCTCGGAGCTTCTGAGAGGGTCGACTTCTTGCTGCAGGATTCCACCAGGCGTCAGAAGGAGGAGGCGGGGGAAGGAGGGGGCGGCGGCTCCCCTCCCTGGGCTGCCATGGCGGCACGCTCAAAACCCTATCGTTACAGAGCTCAGGGCGCGCGCGTGGATTTTAAAAAGGGTTCTTTTGTAAGCCAAATCGTAAGATACAGGCGATGGGAGCTGAACTAGTTCCTCCCTCGCTTCTTGTTTTGATCACGATTCAGAAGATTGTTATTTCTACTAAATTATAATTCAAGTGCCAAGCCATGGAGGAGGAGGATTCCACAAGGGAATCTATGATTTCACTACACGTCTAAAAAAGTTGAAGGACATGGGGGTGGGCTTTGATCCACTTATGTGTGCACGGGTCACGATACCATTTATTATATTATCTCTGGGTGCAACCACACGTTCGACCACTACCTCAAGGTGTCCCCATGGCTCCAGGTAAAGCCCTCACG
>ML825856.1:68412-85223 GCA_009831015.1 Picea engelmannii | reverse complement strand
GAGCTATCTTGATTTGATGGTAACCTGAGAATCCATCTGTAAATGAGTATGCTTCATGGCCTCTCACATTTTGTAATACCTCATCTTTGAAAGGGATAGGAAAAGGGTCATGTAAGAAAGCATCATTCAATTTTCTCAAATCTACGCAAATCCTTATCCCCCCTTGTTTCTTTTCTTTCACTACCATAGGACTTATCCATTCAGATTCTTCTATTGGTTCTATGATACTAGCTTCCAACATTCTGTCAATTTCTTCTTTCACTTTTTGCTTACACACTGGATTCAGTCTGTAAGGTCTCTGTCTCACAGGTCTTGCCTCGGGTTTGAGAGGTATCTTCATTTCTCCTAGCTCTTCTGCTATGCCTTTCATCTCTGTAAAGGTCATTGGGAACAAGTCATTGTATTCACACAATAACTCTGTTATTCTTTCTACTGTTTGTTTTTCCCAATAGTCTCCAATACTTGCCATTTTAGGGTTGTTAGTTGTTCCAATGTTGAATTTCATCACTTTGATTGGTGCAACAAATGCTTCTGACTCCAAAGATGGACATTACACCTCTCTTTCTCCTTCAATTTCTATAATCTGAATGTTGTGCGGGTCATCCTCATCTGGTGCTTCTTCTTTAACATTATATCATGACAATAGTTATTTGACTGTCTGTCTATTCTGCTGTTGATATTCTGTCATGAGTTCAACTTCTGATTCATCAATAAATATTACACCTTTTATCTATTTCAGAGCTGAATCAATGTTGGGGTTCTCATGTTCGAATGAGAAAGTTACTACAAAGTTTTGATGTAATGCGGCCCATTCTGTAGTGCCTCCGCGCATCTCCTGGTCTACATACCAGTTCTCTGGGATTCCTTCCAATGTGTGAATGAAATGATGAGGCCATTCCTCTGGTGGTGTCATCTTCCATTGGGTCATGCACATTTTCGAGCATTCTGCTGGTGTTCCTTGCCCATCATACCTCTGCATGCTATTGCTGCCCTATTTTGCGCCGAACCTAATGTGCAGTAATCATTTACATTGGTATCAATCCTAAATTGTTTCTTTGTGTGCACCCCACCATCTTGCAGGTGTAGCCTTGAGTGCCATATCTAGGGATAAAAGCCTCTGGTTCTCTAATACTTTCTCTTCATACTTTGTTAGAAATTCCTCTAGATCGTTTACCCCATGAAAACGGGTAGGTTCTCTTATCTCTGTACTAACCCATCTTACTGCATGGTCTATTCTTGCGCACCTTCTTGTGGAAACTTCATGTAATCGCTTCTGCCAATTCTCCATACATGCATCTGAGTCTGAAGCACATGATGTGATTCTTCTCTAGCTAAGTACCCCATCTGCAATTTGGCTAACATAATCTTCTTTGTACGCGGCGGTTCTGTACAATTGGTTTATTTCCTCCAGATCTAAACACGTGGGTTCTACGAACCTTTCTCCTTCTAATGGATCTAATGGAGCAATTATTCTATACTCACCTAATTCAAATGTCATTTTCCTTTTCTTCAATTTGATTATGGTCTGGTTATCGATTCCCAATCCAATCCAAGCAATGCTGGATATGGTGTTGTGCCATCTACTATCTCTATTACTTCAAAATATGCCTTAGTGCACACTACATCCAAATCTATTGTCACACCTTTAAGCCTTCCAATTGGGAGAACTTTGTGTTGATTTTATAATTTCAACTGGACAGGTGAATAGCCTAGTGTGGGTTCTACCATACACTTCCATGTCTTCTTAGGTAAAATATTTACTTCCGAGCCTAAGTCCAATATAATATCCCCCATATTGAAATCTCCAATGTTGGCATTTAATTTGAATTCTCTGCTTGTCCTCCTTCTTGTATGGAGGTGGTTGACTGTTTTCTGCTCCAACTTCCCTTCTCCCTCTTTGTTACATCTTTCTAGAATATTTTTCAAAACCCTAACAAATGATGGATCATTCAGTATCTTAACATAGGATTGCATAATTTTTTTTATGGTACTTACTTGCTTAAAGGTTATGCTTCGCTGGTGTGGTCCATTAATGAAGGCATATCAAACATAGGAGAGTTCTGATTCTGATGCACAACTATTGTGGCAACATTCTGCTTAAGAAACTCCTGTCTGGCCTCCTTGAATGTTGCCTTTTCTCTTCTTGTATCAAACTGCTTATGTGGTTCAATAGTCTTCGTCACCCATTGGTGTTGTGTTGGGTCTTGTCTTACTGCGTTAGTTCCTGTATTAGCTCCTCCTCATGTTACTATGTTGATGTTTCTTCCATCATCCTTGGCTTCTGCAGAAATCCACTAGACATTCTGGTTGTTCTGATCCCTCTTGTCTTGGATCTTCCCCAATAGTTTCAGATAGTCTTATGTGTCATGGTCTGCTGTGGGACAATACATACATGTCGTAGGTGGAAGTGGACATTCCCTTACATAATGTCATGGATGTTGGAAGTTGTGGCACACTACTGGACCTATGCCTCTTCAAAATCCTCTTCTTCCTCATCCTCCAACTCTGTATCCCGCTCGATATCCTCGCGGTGCATTGTACTGAGGTACCTGATTATACTGCACGTGGTTATACTGTGGCTACGCAGTGTTGTATTGCGGTTGCACAATGTTGTACTATGGTTGCACATTGTTGTATGGATGTGGTACCTGGTTGAACTGAAGTACAACCTCCCCTGTCATCATTTCTACTTGCATCCTATAAGTATTTGAATTTCTTTCTCTCATAAACTCCATTTTCCTACAATCTTTATCATCATGACCCACTGAATTGCAAAAGTTGTAGTATGAACTCTTGGGTACTGTCTAATACTTCTGCATCATTGGACAATGATATGGATCATGTCCATGCATCTTACAGATCTCGCACCATGGTCCTCCTATTGACAAAGGGTTTGATACTCTTGTTTCCATGTACTGTGCGAAAGTTGGACATTCATTCTTATGGTGTCCTTTTGTCCTACATGTGGTACACCAAACAACTTCTCTTTTCTCTTTTCCCTTATTATGGTTAAGCTTAAATGTTAGATTCTTTAGATCATCCTTCAACTCTTTGATTTTTGGATTTGTCTTCTGATACTGGTTCCATTCCAGTTGTAAGGCTGCCTGCAGAGCCTCTGCCTGAGTCTAGAAATTTTGTTGTCTCAATGGGTATTTCAAATGTGGTAACAATGAATTCACAAAGAGATGTCTATGTTGCATGTCAGTCATGAAAAACTTCATCTTACCTTTGAGATGCTTAAACCTATGATCAATATCCCAAACAGACTCACCTGGTTTCCGCCTGATTTCAATCATCTCATTCATGTACTGATCTTTCGAGCTAGGCTTTTGAAATTCATTTATCAATATCTTCTTCACATCTACAATAGTCCTTGTTACTCCTGGTGGATTGTTTATAGCTAGGCTCATGTACCAATCCAGTGTGCGGTCTCTTAGCGTGATAGATAACTACGCAAGTTTTGTCTGTGATATGCTTTGCTTCCTAGATCTTCTCATAGATGAATAAATGCTTTTCAGGGTCCTCAGATGCCTCTCCCCGAAATTCTAGCAACTTGATCGTGGGATCGTGTCTTGCCATCTTGAACTGCGTTGAACTACTACCTCTGTGTGGTGTAGATATTTGAATGCTACTTCCTGAACTGACTCCTCCAGTTGTTTCCCCTTTTTTTAGATGTGTTTCTTGATGTCTTTCTTCCACTAAAAGTCGATTGTCTAAATGGTGGTATTCTTTCTGGTGTAGCAGTCGCACATGGGGTTATGGGTTCCACACTGACATTGATATGGATTAGAGTTATGCCTTCTGTTCCTGCCCTTGAACCTCATGTCTTCCTTTCATAAGTTGTGCGCAATATTTCCTCAATCTATTCCACGGCCCAGAGATCCTCTACCTCTTCCTCATCACTTTCCAAGCCCTCTCTATCAGCTATGACTCTCTTCTTATTATTCATCTTATATTGGTAGGGTGCTCCACTGCGTTTCTTTTCAGCTGTTGCCATTATCTACTTTATATAATCTTCCTACATCATGATTGGGTTCATTGCCTCCTTCTTTCCCCTATCCATCTCTTCCTCCATTTCTCCACCTCTTGTCAGTGCTTCCCCGCTTCCCCCATGCATGCAGGGAAGTTTAGTTGTCTAATTCCATAGTCATCACACTGTTGTTATATGATAAAATCTTGATTGAAGTATACAACGATATTATATACTTACCTCTGGGTCCTTTTAGAAACTCCTGCTCTGTTGTGCTTTAAGACTTTGCAATATCTATTGCAAAATCAATGATAAATCCTGCAACAATATTGTCTAACTAGAAATCTATTGTGCAGATAAATTTGTTGTTAACTTGTTGTAACTGCACGATCTCCACAGGATTCCACTCTAGTTTTCTGATTTGATTTGTAGGGTGGTTTTATTTTAATCTCAATAGCCACTCCTACAACACGTGCGGGAAAAATACCTCATGCAAGTCGCTAAACACGTATTTATCCAAATATTTGCATGGTGTCATCTTAGCGTTTCTGTTATCCTCCTGTGAAAACTCAAGTTCCTTTGTTTTCAACCATATTTTGATCTCCACCTTCATTGGATTCCATGACCTGGACATTCCTTTTTATACCTTCATTTTTCGCATGCTTCTTTTACAGATCCCGTCCACTCAATCCCATGCAGTTCTAGCCAAAAAAAAAACCATTTGTTGGTTAGACTTCTCTTTCTACCCACTTCTTGGGATGAACCAGGTTCAGATCTGATCAGGTTTCCAATAAACCCCCCTAAAACTATCGGCCCTCCTGGTAAACTAGAAGGAAACATAACACACAAAGTGTACTATGTAGTCTCACCAGAGATAGCTCTATGGGTGACTGCAAAGCTTAAGTGCTTGCAGTCTAGGAAGGAGCGGGGATCGAGGATTGTACTTGATCTTCTTCAGGCCATAAATTGATTATTCAATCTATTATTCTTTAATAATCATTCATCTGTTAATCCCATGCATGCATTCTAATAGATCTAATTGAACCCCTCATCCATCCATTCATAACCTAACTACCAACAGAAGGTAAATATGCAATAAAAAACACACATAACACAGGGCTTACCATGGTTCACCCCTCCTGGGATATGTCCACAAAGATCTAGCTTCTAGGCTCTTTTATTTAGATTTTTGCAAAATATGGCGTTGCACGCACTACATCTCCGATCATACAATCATGGAAAAGGTTCAACAACCTCTGTGAGGTAGACTAGATCACACCAGGCTCCTCAACCTATGATCTAACCCTCAAAATAGGGCCTACTTGGCTTTTCTACAACTCAACAACTTACAAAGATATATCAAAACTACAATAGTCAAACTAAACTAGTATCCGAACTAATTAGAACCAACAAGAACAACTTGGAACCTCGACCTAGACCTCCTAGGTTATTATTTATGCTATTTTACAAGCTTGTTAGCCGTTACAATATCTTACCAAAACCCTAACCCTAACATGGTTAGGTTTTCCTGCCTATGCGCCTTGCATGCTTTCCTCCTTTGCATGTGGCTTTTCCTTGCACGTGTTGCTTTTCCTGCCAACCGTTCTTCTCCAAAATTAGGCCTTTCCTTGCCAAAATTGGATATTTCCTCAAAATAGGCATGTGCTCAACAATGTTCTTATTCACATCTTATGGAAAATTCTAGAAGTTGTCATGAAGGGGGGATGTTAATATAATGCCATATTCTTTTGGAAGGTATTGTCTTTCTTATTTTGGCAGGGAATGCTGGAATGTATTGTAATGCCATCTTCCTCCATGAGTGTTCCTTCTCCCTAGTCATCATTAAGGGGGAGTGTTGGAATATGTAATGATGACTTGTGTGGTATTGTTGGAATGTATTAATTTGGAAGGTAATAATGTCTATTCTTATGTAAAATATTTATGCCATGTGCATCATGAAGTAATATACTCTTGTTACCATTCATTATATAAAGAGGTGAAATTACATTTATCCCACATGTGTTATTGGGATGTAATTCCTCCATATCTCTTGGTATATAATAGAGGTAAGAGAGACCCATGAGGTACATTGAAATGAAGGATCACATAGTGATTATATACATTGGAATGATGTGAAGATGGAGTGTGATGTGTGGGAGCTCAAGTGTAAGATTGGAGTTTTCTGAAGAATAAAGAAGACAATACCTTTCTATGGATGTTTCCCCGTTTTGGGGTTTTACCACGTATATTTGTTGTACTCTTTTTCTTATTATGATTAAATGTTATTGTTATATGGATAGGAGGATAGACTAGTAAGGTTCTTGTGTTTAATATTGCTGTATGTTTATTCATATGTCACAATATTCTAACATTTATGTCACTACCTTGAGTGGTGATTTTTCTCATTTCATTATGTATTCTCACAAACATGCTTTGGTATCCAGAACTCTGGGCACTTACACGTCTTCTTTTGGCAGTTACTCAAGGACTTAATGTCTCCACGCCATATTTTTGTTGGAGTATCTACTTCAACATCTTTTTCATTTGGATTACACCGCTTTGTATGGTATTGCAACTTGTTTACTAGGAGAATTTTAGTTGGTTTTGAGTATGCTTATAATCCTATATGGATTTGGATTCCATTATGTCGATCTACATCACAGACATAGAGTTTTGTTTCCAGCTACATCAGACATTTCTCAACAAGGTACATCTCTACATTGTGCTCGTTTTGCATCGACGATAACAATGACATTTTTCTTCTTCCTTGATAGCATTGGAGGTGTTATCGCATAGTTTGTAGTTCAGGTCAAAGGCTAAAGGATAGAGATCAAACTGGCGTGACAAGAACCTTCCCCACCCAATGTCACCTCGATGGGGAGGTTCTTTCTGTTTAGGGAGGTTAACCCAGGGGAGACGCCCCTGGAAACCTGGGGTTTTGAAGAGGCTAAGGTATGAATCAAGGTTAAAGTTCCCTCCTCACAGGTTACCACCTAGATCAGATAGTCTGGCTAAAAAACCAATAATGAAGTGTATGCCCAATTGAAAACACCTGCCTGGAACAAGACACGAGCAATACAATATATATATGCAGGCTATAACTCAAAGGGTTAGTACTTCAATAACTATCTGCTATCATTTAATAAGCAATGTAAAGCAATAGATACAAATGAAGTCAATGTTTTGTCAATTAGCTATGAAAGAGCATCAATTCATCAATATCTATCAAGATGATCAAGCTAACAATGTATCCAATCAAAAATTTGCTCAATAAATGCTTCAAATCATCATTTAATTGCTTATATTCAACTTTCGTTGCGTCAAGATGAGATAACCAACTATGACGTCAGCCCTAATTAAGTTAGTTTGTTAGTTAGGGTTTCAAATTTTAAGTTTTGAGAAAGGTTTTTGTACACTAAGACTTCAACGTTGGAGGTTAGAAATCAATGCCTTAGGGTATATGGAGTCAAACAAGAAGAGGGCAAAAGGTTTTGAAAGGATGATGACTTAAAGACTGGAGGGAAGGGTTCTAAAGTGCTACAAAGGCAGGGCCCTAGAATCAAAACCCTAGGGGAAAGAGGCTCACTCCGATGTTGCTTAAGCAAGGCCTCGTGCTCTTTCCTCCTTCCTTAGTTCAACTTGGCAAAATGGCTAGCATAAATGATTAATTTTACTAAAGGATAGGGTAAGAGAAAGTGTTGTAAAGACAAGGATTTCAAACCCTAGAAAGTGATGGCCCTAGGTGTAGATAACCTAGGCCTAGGACGTCACCCCCTTTTCAACCTATAAAATTAAATGCTACCTTAAAGGAAGAAGCAAGATGAGTGTAGCAAAGGCTAGGCTCAATCCTTCTTCTTCAATGGCTAAAATATCTCTCTTTAAGGGGACATATAACAAGGACCTACTTGTGTGCTTGTTACCTAGGGTTTTAAATAAACAATTTAATAAGCAAATGCAAGAAATTACACCTACAACCTGTCAATTAAGAAGTTTTGCAAGAAAATCACTTACATATCATGAAGAGAAGCATATGCAAACCCTAGTTGTAAACCTTCCTTGAGAGAAATGCCATAAGATGCCAAAAATATCCTTCCAATAGCAAGTGCGCCTCACTTAGACAACAAAAATACCCTAGGAGGGCGCAAAAATCAGACCTCACAAGTGTGAGTGAATTGTGTTATGTTAAAATGAGGGAAAACATCCTCAATATATATCATCCAATGACCTTTAATTAAAATTAGGTCATTAAAATAGTCGACAAGGCTAATAACTAAAAATCATATTGTTTAACATTAAATTGCTAAAAGAAAACCCTAAATGAGCAATGAGAAAGACGTCTAGCCCCCTTGAGGGAGACGTTGGCCCTTTTTAGGGCAAATCATAGCACTAGATGACAAACATTGGCCCTCTCTGGGCCTCCAAACTCTGCCACACGTGCCAAACTGCCCTGTCAAACTGCCTTGCGCTGGAGGTGACGTCAAGGGCCTCTAGAGGACGTCTTGGGTCATCAGAGGGACACGTTCCACCTGCAGTGGGTCAACCCCCTAGGGATGGGCTCAACCAAGGCATCCTGGATGAAAATGTCCTTCTTCTCTCGTGCAAAGGCTCGACCAATCACTGTCTTGTCTCTACCCCTGATGAGGTCCCAACAACCATCTGATGGGCTCTTAAGCCCCATGGAGGTCCGAACTAATCATCTCCCCATGTGTACCGGTCCACTTGATACATGTTCATCGGGCATGGTCCTGCACATAAAAAAATTCGCCCTCCATGGGCTCATTAGTCCAGGGGATCATAGCAATGTCAATCATATTTCATCATTAATTTTATCAAATGCATGCATAAAACCCCTAGCACATCATCTAATAGATCAAAGACATTACAATGACCCACTATACAAAGCTGAAGAAAAAGACAAAATACCCTATTGGGCCAACATCCATAAGAAAATGAAAGGATATCATCCAAGCCATGTAACATGAGATGGTTTGGTCAAAGGATGTCCAGACATAGTGAAAGACAGGGGTGAATATTATCCGTGGGTGCCTTTGTAGGAGGCGAGTTGTACCTGTCATGGATGCAATTCTTTCCAAGCCCTTTATTGCCTTTATTCTTTCTTTTCTTTATTAATTTTTCTTTTCTTTTTATTTCAAGGTCTAACTAGAAGACACCGCCTTGGCGTGGTGACCAGAGCTGACGGTGTTACCCACAAGTACTTTTGCAGAGATGATCAGGCTGGCTCGTGATGAGACCCCCTTTCCCTTGGCCATGCAACCAAAGGTCACTGCCCTGGCGTGGTAACCATATAATGGAAATGTCATACTGCTAGGCACCCATGAACATAATGGGCTGACTCATGATGAGACCCCCCATCCTCTTGGCTAGGTCTTGTTTTGTTATTTTTCTTCGGGTCCCTCTTGTTTCTTATTGAGAGGCTTTTTATTGCCTTCTCGGGGATCCCTGGGCGAGGCATCTCTAGGTTTTATTTTTTATGGCTTTTATCTCTTACCAATTGCTTTTACCCCCTGGGCCTTTAGCCCCTTCTTCCCACAGGATAAGGTGTAACCCCACAAATAGGTCATCCTAATGTCCGGACTAGGAGAATGGGATAGATGAATGGGAGATAAGATGTAAAAATGATAATATGATGGGAGCAGACGATGGCTCTTCAAAATCTCCCCTGGTGGCTAACCAAAACCTATGGGTACAAGCTTGCTATGGTACCCTGTCAATCACCCCAACCATGGTCAAGTGGGTTAGTGTAAGATCCAAGCAATCGTCAGAAATGAAAGGAATCTGATGCATATATCTGAAAGTTATAATGATCAAACATGACACATACCATGATACCTGGACCAATTACCTCATGGAGCAAGAGTCTTCTCCGATACAAGTCCAAGCCGAAGGTGATGGATGTTGTTGCTGCTGACAGGACAAGTCTAATGAAGAAGAATAAATATGGGCCCTCCAGGGCCATGCTCAGGTCAATCCTGCTCTCGATAATCCATGTCTAGGACCTGTGGGCCTCGAGACATGATCTCCTAGTTATCCCTAGAAATCGGGGATAACATCTGGCTCCAACTCGGGGACATGTGCTCACCGTAGAGCGCATGAGAACCTCAACATCTCTGGCATAAACTTGTAGACCTGCTCACACTCGAAAATGGCATCAGTAACAAAGGTGGGGTGATATTGCCACCCCGCAAATATTATATATATATATATATATATATATATATATATATATATGACTGAAACAAAACAATCAATATGCAAGTGAGAAAACAAACTAACATGAAATGCAAATGGTATAATACACGGAAGAATTCCTACCTACCTATACTTACCTGTGGAGTCATGTCCCACCACCTTGGTGGGGTTTGAGGAGGCGCCCGCTAATGGGTAATGGGCGCCTTCTCCCTTCCAAAGTGGACAAATAATACGAGTTATCAACTGATTCCATTCCGACTTTGAAAGGTTCGAGCCATGATTGCCTACTTCCTTTTACATTAGTTGGCTCTCCTTTCTGAGTATCCCACATCCATACCAAATCTCCCTCCTTGTATTTTCTGATCTTGTGTTTGGTTGTTCCTTGAACAACCCTGGTGTACTGTACTGAGGGAGGTGGGTGGGCTTCTGTTGTAAAAACTTCTTGTTCGGATGGATGGATTTGCACGTCCTCTTCATCCTTTTTCCTTTTTAATATCTCCACCGTCCCAACCTCTTTGTTCTGAAATTCATCTAGGAGTTGCTGGTATTCTTCTTTCTTGGGCCATTCAATCTGGTCAAACTCTTCTTCTTTTGCAAAGGGCATATCTTCCGGAGAATATTCTTGAAGAGTTTGTATCACATCTTTCTGCGCTTTATTGTCATTTATGGGAGGAACGATATCTTGTATGTGATTTCCAGTTATTGGTACATTGAGTAAACGTCCAGTTGTCCCATCTTTCAAAGGTAATCGCAAAAAGGTGAGATCCATCTCAAGGGACCTACCTATCATCGCACCAAACTTCCTAGACAACAACATCCCCCATACATCCGGGACATCAACCACTATAATATCTATGTCGACTATCTTCTCAGGGAATTCTTTCAAGTGTACTTCGACATTTTCAACCACACCATGTGTGGGTATTGATTTAGACTCAAAACCACACACATTTCTGTAAGACCTAGTGACCTTCAAACCCATTTGCTACATGACTTTAAGAGACATCATATTCTCACCAGCACCTGTATCTAGCATGCAATTGTTAAGGTATTTGTTGTTCATCATTAGAGTCATGAAGAAAGGGGAGTTTTCACCATACTGGACCCTAAAATGATCAGCCTGCAACATAATTGGGGGGTCCGTAGGCTCAGTTGTTCCCGAAAAGAAGGTATCAAAGTGTTCTTTAATAGATGGGATCTTAATTGCTTCTTTTAGGGGAACGTTCACATGCATTTTTGACAAAGCTCCTTCAAAGTCACAATCAAGATCAACCTTACTAGTCTTGGATGTCTTGGGAGGAAGAACTTCAAGAGACTTCGGCTGATCAACGGTAGGTTGTTTCAGATTCTTTCTCCTGTATACTTGAACTTCCTGCTTCTTTAGCTTTTCTCGTGATTCCTGGTCCAAGTTGTTTATTATTTCCATCCTTGCTGCTCTTGTTGCTTCCTTCAGGGCCTGTTGATGTTCTATATCTGTGATATTTATCTAAGGAAGATTCATAAAGTAGTCCAAATTGTTGACTTGTTGCTGACCAACATTATAAGGACATTCATTCTCCCAATGTGCTTCACTACATTCCAGGCACCAAGGGTTTTCATCAACGACGTTTGTAGGGGCCAAAGTATTCGGGACTTCATTTTCATTCTTTAGCTTGTAGACTTGGTTCCCTTTCTGGAATTCCCCTTTGAATGGAGGTCTAGGTGCCTGGATCTGGGACTTTTCAAGTTTAACGATCCGACTCATCATTTCTTCTTGATTCTTCATGATGCTATCCACGGAAGCTTGCAACTTACTGATACTGGTGCAGAGATTTGAAGCAGGTTTAACATTGTGTACTACTTTCTGCTTGGTGTCTATTCCCCCCCTAGGGTTAGCAAAGGGCTCAATCTTGGATGAAAGGAGATTTCCTTCTATCTTGGTAGAGAGCTCTTGGGATTCTCGAATGGATTGGGGGTCTTTGTCTCTAAGAAGATACCCTAGTTGGCCATTGAAAGATCTGGTGTAAATGTGAACAAGGTAATCATCTTTCGGATGATGGCTTGGGGGAATTCTTTAGAGTAATGCTTCGAATCTAGTGTGAAATTCCCGAATAGACTCATTCTCATACTTGGCAAAGCTATTTAGTCGAGTGAGCAACATGTTAGGGTCTTCTTTGATGCTCCACTTTTTGAGAAATATTTTCTCAAGTCTATCCATGGTTTTGATGCTTCCATCAGGAAGACTGAGATACCAACGTCTTGCAACATCATAAAGGGTAGCAGAGAATAACTTCATGACCAAGTCTTCAATGTCATCACTAATGGGATGAAGCTGAAAGAGTGCCCAAAAGTTACTCATATGCTCTTCGACACTAGTAGCATCAGTGCCAGTAAACTTAGGCAACCACTTCTCATACTTGGGTGGCATTTGCCTAGGGTAGCCAGGTATGGCTGACATGTCTAATGGCTTAAAAAGAGTAGATGACCATTGTCTTTGATTGTTAACTAGGTTTGTAGTACCGGTCTGAGAGGCAGACATGTTTAAAGGAATTCTCTTTCCAAAAAGTGACTTGACAACAGGTGAATTCAAAGGAGGCTTCCTTCTGAAAGATAAAGGAGGATTATTGAATCTCCTTTTGGTTTGTGGAGTCGCCAGATAGTTTTCTTGAAACTATCAAAGAATAGGGGAATAATGTCTAGTGGAGTCGTCGGGTAAGCTTGTAAGAGAAAGGTCTTTGAGGCAAGGCTTACCAAAAGATTTGTTGTTGAGGAAGATTGACTCAGTGTTCCGTAACAACGACACCAAGATGTTATCGCACAGTTTGCAGTTCAGGTCAAAGGCTAAATGATAGAGATCAAATTGGCGTGACATGAACCTTTCCCACCCAATGTCACCTTGATGGGGAGGTTCTTTCTGTTTAGGGAGGTTAACCCAGGGGAGACGTCCCCGACAACCTGGGGTTTTGAAGAGGCTAAGGTATGAAGCAAGGTTAAAGTTCCCTCCTCACAGGTTACCACCTAGATCAGATAGTCCGGCTAAACAATCAATAATGAAGTGTATGCCCAATTGAAAACACCTGCCCGGAACAAGACAAGAGCAATACAATATAGATATGCATGCTATAACTCAAAGGGTTAGTACTTCAATAACTATTTGCTATCATTTAATAAGAAATGTAAAGAAATAGATACAAATGAAGTCAACGTTTTGTCAATTAGCTATGAAAGAGAATCAATTCATCAATATCTATCAAGATGATCAAGCTAACAATGTATCCAATCAACAATTTGCTCAATAAATGCTTCAAATCATCATTTAATTGCTTATATTCAACTTTTGTTGCGTCAAGATGAGATAACCAACTATGACGTCAACCTTAATTAAGTTAGTTTGTTAGTCAGGGTTTCAAATTTTAAGTTTTGAGAAAGGTTTTTGTACACTAAGACTTCAACGTTGGAGGTTAGAAATCAGTGCCTTAGGGTATATGGAGTCAAACAAGAAGAGGGCACAAGGTTTTGAAAGGATGATGACTTAAAGACTGGAGGGAAGGGTTCTAAAGTGCTGCAAAGGCAGGGCCCTAGAATCAAAACCCTAGGGGAAAGAGGCTCACTCCAGTGTTTCTTAAGCAAGGCCTCGTTCTCTTTCCTCCTTCCTTAGGTCAACTTTGCAAAACGGCTAGCATCAATGATTAATTTTACTAAAGGATGGGGTAAGAGAAAGTGTTGTAAAGACAAGGATTTCAAACCCTAGAAAGTGATGGCCCTAGGTGTAGATAACCTAGGCCTAGGACGTCACCCCCTTTTCAACCTATAAAATTAAATGCTAGCTTAAAGGAAGAAGCAAGATGAGTGTAGCAAAGGCTAGGCTTAATCCTTCTTCTTCAATGGCTAAAATATCTCTCTCTAAGGGGACATATAACAAGGACCTACTTGTGTGCTTGTTACCTAGGGTTTCAAATCAACAATTTAATAAGAAAATGCAAGAAATTACACCTACAACCATTCAATTAAGAAGTTTTGCAAGAAAATCACTTACATATCATGAAGAGAAGCATATTAAAACCCTAGTTGTAAATATTCCTTGAGAGAAATGCCATAAGATGCCAAAAATATCCTTCCAGTAGCAAATGCGCCTCACTTAGACAACAAAAATACCCTAGGAGGGTGCAAAAATCAGAACTCACAAGTGTGAGTGAATTGTGTTATGTTAAAATGAGGGAAAACATCCTCAATATATATCATCCAATGACCTTTAATTAAAATTAGGTCATTAAAATAGCCGACAAGGCTAATAACTAAAAATCATATTGTTTTACATTAAACTACTAAAAGAAAACCCTAAATGAGCAATGAGCAAGACGTCTATCCCCCTTGAGGGAGACGTTGGCCCTTTTTAGGGCAAATCATAGCACTAGATGACAAACGTTGGCCCTCTCTGGGCCTCCAAACTCTTCCACACGTGCCAAACTGACCTGTCAAACTTCCATGCGTTGGAGGTGACGTCAAGGGCCTCTAGAGGGCGTCCTGGGTCATCAGAGGGACACGTTCCACCTGCAGTGGGTCAACCCCCTAGGGATGGGCTCAACCAAGGCGTCCTGGATGAAAATGTCCTTCTTCTTCTCTCGTGCAAAGGCTCGACCAATCACTGTCCTGTCTCTGCCCCTGATGAGGTCCCAAGAACCATCTGATGGGCTCTTCAGCCCCATGGAGGTCCGAACTAATCATCTCCCCATGTGCACCGATCCACTTGATACCTGTTCATCGGGCATGGTCCTGCACATCAAAAACTTCGCCCTCCATGGGCTCATTAGTCCTGGGGATCATAGCAATGTCAATCATATTTCATCATTAATTTCATCAAATGCATGCATAAAACCCCTAGCACATCATCTAATATCTCAAAGACATTACAATGACCCACTATACAAAGCTGAAGAAAAAGACAAAATGCCCTATTGGGCCAGCATCCATAAGAAAAGGAAAGTTTCTGAAGGATATCATCCAAACCATGTAACACGATATGGTGTGGTCAAAGGATGTCCAGACATAGTGAAAGACATGGGTGAATATTATCCGTGGGTGCCTTTGTAGGAGGTGAGTTGTACCTGTCATGGATGCAATTATTTCCAAGCCCTTTATTTCCTTTATTCTTTCTTTTCTTTATTACTTTTTCTTTTCTTTTTATTTCAAGGTCTAACTAGAGGACACTGCCTTGGCATGGTGACCAGACCTGACGGTGTTACCCATAAGTACTTTTGCAGAGATGATAAGGCTAGCTCGTGATGAGACCCCCTTTCCCTTGGCCATGCAACCAAAGGTCACTGCCCTGGCGTGGTAATCAGATAATGGCAATGTCATACTGCTTGGCACCCATGAACATAATGGGCTGGCTCGTGATGAGACCCCCCATCCTCTTGGCTAGGTCTTTGTTGGTAGCCAATTCAATTTTTTCTATTGTCCTATAAGCTGCCTACACCTATGTCTTCCGAACTTCAAATTGTCGTCACAATTTTCAATAAACGACATTTGCACATTTGTCTTCGTTAATTTTTCACGATTGTAAGCGTGAAAATTTCTCCGTTTGAAGTCACATTTTGATCACTATCTGAACTGTCCTATTCTTTTTTATCGATATGCCTACTGCGCTTATCCTTTATCTATCGTTATGTGGCTGAAAGGACTTTTGAACTATGCTCATTGGACATTCTTATATTGATTGCAAAACTTGATTTTGTTGAGTTTATAAGGCATTTGGGTTTATACTTTTTATGACTTGCCTCATCTTTTATTCTACATGGGGGTTATGATTTATTTAGTTCTTATATATATGATATAATCCTTATGTTAATCTTTTTATAACTTTTGGCTTGTCAACTATTATGAATTCGGTTGGCACTTTGATTAAAACTTTTGAATTAATACATTGGTGCATGTTTTGATCTATACGTCGAATGTTTTGAACATTATGGCATAATGTTGGCACGTATTGGTATGCACATTGCATTTATTGGTTGTGCACATGGCTTAATGGTTGGATTATTATAATGGAATGAACAACTATGAAACTGGCGGTTGTACTTTCATAATAACTCTTATGCATGGCAAAAGTAAGCTCTACCACCCTCGCACACTTTGCATTAATGCCTACCTCTTTACAGGGTTATCTCTGTTGATTTTTGGGAAAATCTTTGAGCCCACTCTGTTCAAACCCTTGTCCCTTAGCCCAGCTCATTGTGTGTTATCTCCTGGCTCCCGAAGGGAAAATTTGAACTCCCATGGTGTTCAGAGTTGGTGTTGGTTTCATTTTGCCAGAGAAGACTGCCCCGTAATTTCTCCCAGAGTCACGTTTTTGCGTGAGCGATTCTGGGCAAACGGATTCGAATTAGCTCAAGCCGTTGAAAACCCAGAACCGTTTTTAGCCCCTTTACCTTCATTGCGAGCGGTTTCTTCAGAAAGTGAGCTACTACAAAATCTAGCTCTCGTTTTACAGGTCAATTTATCAGTGGCTGGAACATGCTTTGAGTCTGTATGCATTCCTTCAAATCTGTTCTTCAGAACTCCCTCCCACCTGTCAAGCCGTCTCGTCGTCACACAGGTATGGAAAATTTGATATCATTTCATTTTGTAAATAATCACTTGTTTATATAACGAA
>ML825856.1:48589-68066 GCA_009831015.1 Picea engelmannii | reverse complement strand
AGTCACGATTTGTTTCGATTATTGTCCAGTTTATGATTATCATTTCTGTTGACTTGATATTGGTTGTGATCACTATTAATTGATCATGTCTGTTGACTGTATAACGCTCAACGATCGAAATCTATGGCGAATTCTGGTTGATGTTGTTATATCTACCCATGATCGTAACAGTCTTTCCATCTTTGTATTTAATTAAAACAACATGAATCTTATGCTCCATTATTATAGCTATAACGAATAGATTATGGTTGTGTTGGATTAGATCGTATCGCACATGATATGACTCACTATGGATTTCATTTGATATGAAACAATCTTGTTACTATTTGACCCGATTTTATGGTAAAAGAAAAACAGAGTATTCTTACCCCTGTTTCGATTAAATCACTTTTGATTTTGTTTTATATTGAATGATAAAATTATCTGAATCATTAGTGATTCGTTTTTAATGTTTATTGAAAGAAGATTGGATTTGATTCTTTAAAAAAAAAGATTTGATTTGATTTCTATTTGATCCTGTATGCTATTTTAGACTAGCTACAGAATCAGATGATTCTGTAGCTAAGTCTGTAGGATCAAATTTTTATTGTTTTGCAAATAAAATACCTTTCTAACTTGTTATTTTTGGTCTATTGCAGATAAATTCGAAATTGCAGTGGATTTGATGAGCAGTTAGGGGAGATTTGAAATATTTTACTTGCATTTTGATTTCCTAGTTTAGTTGATATTGGGAATATCTTCCTAGATTTTTGTAAACAGTTTTAACTTCCACAAGGAGGTTTTACCTTGTGGAAAAACTTATAAATGTTGCTCATTTTTGTAATAATATTATCCTCATTCGTGGGAGAACAAGGATATGGAATTTTAATACAGACTGAGGCAGAATTTGGTGTTTTGTCACAGCTTTCGCTTCTCATTATATCAATATTTTGTTTTATGTTGTGTATATCAATTTGTATCTGGTTAATGACTACTTTAGTTATCTTAATCATATGCAAATGATATAATTTAGTCACTGTAATCCATATCTGATTTCTTCCAAGCATTTAAAAAACATAGCAATTGTTTAATTCAATTTGCGAATGACAGATTTCTCTTCTTCATAAGTTGGATTATCAAGTATAAGTTTTTGCATAACAGGTTTCCCTTATTATAGAGATTTATAAATCATAAAATTGTTATGATTTTTTATGTCTTGTTTGTCCTGTAAACCATCTCAAAGAGAAGCACAGCCGATCGTTTACGAGAAGCTAATGGACTAACCGGTGCGAGTTTACTTCCTCCGACCAGCTTTGAAGCCATCATACACAGGGCAAACTTGGAGCGTTTCTAGGTCAGTTAGTCACTTCTTTGTCTACTGTTCTTATTAGTAGTTTAGTTTAGATATAAGTTTAATTAGATTTATATTAGATTTTTTAATTTTAGTAAATATATTAGATTGTTTAATTTCAGTAAGTTTTATTTCTTATTCATAAAAGATAAAAAATCAAAAAAGATTCCTGGTTGTCTTAGGACAGAAAGTAAATGACTTTTACAAGTTTTATTCAAATCTGCAAGTTGTAGATAATGTACATTTGTGAATAAGTTGTAATTCAATCAGTAATTAGATAGTTGATTATTAGAGTTAGTGTAATATTAATTAGTAGATTGTATATAATAGTTAGAGTAGTTTATATTTAGTTTTAGTTTAATTTAGTAGTTTGTTTTAATTAGATTAGTGTATTAATTTGTTTGTTTTTAGTTAATTTGTTTTATTAGTTTTAGTTAGTTTAATTTGTTTTATTAGTTTTAGTTAGTTTAATTTGTTTTATTAGTTTTTAGTTAGTTTTAGTTATTTTTATTTGTTTTAGATAGATTAATTAGTTTAGATTAGTTTTCTCTTTGGTTTCCTTAAGACCTTAGAGCGGCCAACGGAGCCGTTAAACTCGTCAGGGTGGTTCATTCCAAACGGCTTGGGTTATTAGACAACCCCGGACCGGTTCCACTCTCTCAATTGACGGACGGACAATTTCGCCCGTCAACAGTCTTGTTTTTCTATTTTTCTTCAGGTCCCTCTTGTTTCTTATTGAGAGGCTTTTTATTGCCTTCTCGGGGATCCCTGGGCGAGGCATCTCTAGGTTTTATTTTTTATGGCTTTTATGTCTTACCAGTTGCTTTTACCCCCTGGGCCTTTAGCCCCTTCTTCCCATAGGATAAGGTGTAACCCCACAAATAGGTCATCCTAATGTCCGGACTAGGGGAATGGGATATATGAATGGGAGATAAGATGTAAAAATGATAATATGATGGGAGCGGATGATGGCTCTTCAAAATCTCCCCTGGTGGCTAACCAAAACCTATGGGTACAAGATTGCTAGGGTACCCTGTCAATCCCCCTAACCATGGTCAAGTGGGTTAGTGTAAGATCCAAGCAGTCATCAGAAATGAAAGGAATCTGATGCATATATCTGAAAGTTATAATGATCAAACATGACACATACCATGATACCTGGACCAATTACCTCATGGAGCAAGAGTCTTCTTCGATACAAGTCCAAGCCAAAGGTGATGGATGCTGCTGCTGCTGACAGGACAAGTCTGATGAAGAAGAAGAAAGATGGGCCCTCCAGGGCCATGCTCAGTTCAATCCTGCTCTCGGTACTCCATGTCTAGGACCTGTGGGCCTTGAGACATGATCTCCTAGTTATCTCTAGAAATCGGGGATAACATGAGGCCAATGATTCTTTGGTTGGGAGGAGTGATAGGGATTCTAGTCCCTAATATTTGCACAATATTGTTGTGTGAAAATTATTGAGATTATTATTATCAAAACCTTTCGGTTTCAGACTCTTATGGAGCAGTTGGGAGTCTTTCTCCAACTATCTCTATTCTTGAGGTTTGTTTCTAGTTTTTGGGATCTAAAGAGTATTTCTCTCATAGATTGTTGAGGTAGTTTTCCTCTTGTTCTCATTTGTTTAATAAATGTTCAATCTGAATTTTCATTTTGTGCTTTGTGTATGAGCTCAACTTGTGAGTGGGATTTCTCGTTTTGTTGGGAAATCCTACATCATCCAAAGTGACTAAAATTTCAAAGGAAACAAAAAGTGGGAAAACAATGATGCATATAATGATAGTGTGGTGGGAAGGACTACATATGAAGTCCTATATTCTATGAGCATGAAATCCTTGGAGAAAAACACATAGCCTCAACATCCCAAAAAATAAAAGAGAATCAATCCACATAATTTTTCCCCTTTCAAGGGTTAGAAAGATAGCATGTTACCTAGAGATTGTTAGATTTTGGTTATCCAAAATTATTTTACCTGGTTAGGAGAGCACTTCATGGGATGTTAAGGGATTGTGGTCTCCTATCCCTTTTCTTTTCTTTTTTACTTACATTTGGAGCAATTAGATTGGGTGTATGCTTTCCTTGGAATCAATGTTGGAGAGGCACACTTCTTGATGTGGCAATTGACACATTTGGCATCTTCTACAAGGGTGCTCTTGTTGAGGAGGATGAGCGCTTGGCACATATGGAGTAACCACTTCGAAGGATGATGTTAAACACTTGGAGGTTGGAAACTTGGCCCTAGGAGCATGTACCCACCTTACACGTGATCAAAGGAGGAACACTTGACTTGAGGAGCCATCGATTAGAGGGTCCAACATCTTGGAGGATGCACACTTTACATGTGGACACCTAGCTTGGAGGGAGCACCACCTTGGGGGTTGGACAAACCATAGTGTGACATGTGGACACATTTCTTTGAGAAGCACTCCATTTGGGTTTTTGTTTGTTGACGTAGCCCAAGGTTTTTTGTCAACTGAAGACATGTTTTACAATTAGCCTCTCTCACCTTAGTTTATATAAAAATAGGAAAGTGTAATTGTTAAGAACAATTGCTTTGTATCTTATAGTTTGATATTTGGTGTGATTCTAGTTATGTGAAGAATCTTAGAAGACCATGTATTACTATTGTAACAATGATTAGTGCTAGTGGGATCTTGGCACTAGGGTTCCTTGGATTGTAAGATCCATGTGTTTATTTTTCTAGCTTTTGGGATAAAAGTGTGTGAATTTCCTTGATATATTGTGTGATGCAAATGGGAGATCTTAGGGATTGACAGTTAGTATGAACTTAGCTTATTCGAAAGCTCCAAGGATTGGCTTATAAATATTGGTGGGATGCCTTGCTTGGATTTGTATTATTGTTTAGGGTTTGCAATGAGTATGGATGCTATTTATAGTGTTTGGGATCCATTGAAGAGTCCTTCCCTGGGTTGAGATGAAAGGGCTTCTTGTCCTAGCTTGGGAAGAATCAAAGTATTGTACTTTTTTTTTCATTATTGTGATAATTTGAAGTGTGCCATTGTTGTTCTAGATTTGTGATCACAGATTTGATTTTTCTCTTATATTGAGAAATCTTCATGGTTGTTTTAGTGTGTTGATTTATTAAGACAACGAAGTTGAATGCTATGTTGTTTTAGAATGCTTAATGAAACTTTTAGATCAAATTTGTTGCTGGTATATTTCCATTGTAATTAAAGTAATTTGCATATCTATGTATTGAGATACATCTTTCCCCAAGGGATGCTGAAATAATCTATGCTCGAAGTCTTTGTGATGTCTACATTCATGATTTATCTACAAGTAGTGTTGGAAAAAATTGAAGTTTCTGACAAGGTTACGAAAGAAATTAGTTCCAGCACTAAGGTTGAAATCTATATGAAGTAGATTTTTGGCCTCATAGAAGAGAGGCGAAATTTAAAATTGGGTATACTTCTAAATATTCTACATGATATTAGATCTCATTATGTTGAAATTGTTTTCTTCTGAGATTAATATTTCAATGGGGAGTTGTTGGTTGTTATTTCTTAGTTTTTCTATGGAGTAGAGTTATTAGTTTCACCTAGTACAGGTGACCAATCTACTTTACTTGTTGATTGAGGTGTGCTTTACGCTTTACAAGGATGACTACTCTCGATCTTACATAGTATGACAAGTTGGAATTTTCTTCCACCTTTACACGGTAGTATATATTGCAAATGTTGTTGGAGGAGGTCGAGATTTGGGTGTTTGTTAAGAACAAGGTTATTGTTCCTACCAATCCTACTTAGTTTTTTAATTACAAGAAAAAGGAAAAGTGAATCATTCTTTATTCAACCAAGGATGATTTGATCCCTCACATTCCATAGAAGAAAACAACTAAAGAGATGTATGATGCATTGAGAGATTTGTACCATAGTCTGAACATTTCTTGCAATATGTACTTGAGAAATAAGCTCTCTTCCATCCACATAGGTGAGACAAATACTATGGCTAGTTACTTGAAGAAGATCACATAGTTGAGAGATCAATTGGATACCATATGGGCGAAGGTTGAAGGTGAGGAGTTGATTCCCATTGCACTAAATGAATTTTATGCATCATAGAAACCCTTTCTCCAAGGTATTTATGATGATGAGAAGTTCTCCACTTTTGAAAAGCTTTGGGATGACTTTGTGCAAGAAGAAACAAGATATAAGACTAGTCCAGCCAAGGAGATTGAAATAGAATACCTTGCTCTCATTGAGTGGATGAGGAAGGGAGGAAAGAAAGGAGTACCTAGGAAGGGTAAGAAAGATGATTCAATTTTTTTGAACCAAGGTGAGAATGATTTAATTCACATGAAATGTGTTAGGTGTCGACATACATGACACTATGTTATCTAATGTTTGGAGAAGAAGCAAGAGAACACCAAGTAGAACCAAAAAGGTATTACATGGAGTGCACATATTGTAGCTAGAGTGGATGAGTTAGAGTCCAAGATTGAGACGACCTTCCCCATTGTCTCATGTCTTTCAACCAACACTATTTCAAGTGTTGGCTGGAATGTGGATGATGGGGTATTGAGATATATGAGCTATGACCGGAAGATCTTCAACATGCTTAAAGAGAAAGAGGGAGGAATATGAGTGAAGTTGGGTGATGATGCCACTTATCTTATGATAGGGGTTGAGCTCCATCTCTTTATGGATGCCTTTAAGTAATGTTCTTGAGTTGTTCCTAATTTGACAAAGAACCTTCTTTCAATTTCTTTCATGAAAAATATACCTTGTGTGGTCGAGTTTGATCCTTAGATGGTCATAGTTAGAGATAAAACCCATGTTGTAGCCAAAGGGGTTCGAGTTGGTGGTGTTTATAAACTATAAGCATATCCAAATTTGGTCGATGAGAGCGAATGGAAGGATTCCTCCTTACCCTTTACTTGATCTTGCCAGAAGTTGACATGGCTTACTCAGGCATTACAAGATGCATAGAAGCGTGTAGGAATGCCTAAAACTTTAGTTAAGGAAAGTATTCATCCTAAAATATTTTCCAACCATGTTGCATTGACTTGTTCCATTGGTGAGACTTCCAATTTTGTAGAGTAAGTGTGGAGTGATACCATAATGGATAAGAGTGATGTTTGGGAGACAATTCTAGAAACTTTGGTGGGATCAATGATTGGTTCCAATATTGCAATAGAAATGGATATGAAAGTTATAGGTCCAATTGAAGTGCATATGGAGAAGACTAGTTTTGGAGAAAAAACTTTTTCCGTAAAGAGATAGTGTTAGCTTTTGGTTGTTTCAAAAGAGTTTTCACCTAGATAGGAGAGTGCTTCATGGGATGTGAAGGGCTTGTATTCTCCTATCCTTTTTTATTTTTAACCTACACTTGGAGAGATCATATTGGGTGTATTTTTTCCTTGGGTTTAGTGCTAGGGAGCCACACTTCTTGATTTGGTAGTTGGCACATGTGACATATTTGGCATTTCTACAAGGGTGCACTCATCGAGGAGGATGGTCACTTTGCACATGTGGTGCAACCACTTTGGAGGAGGAATTTAGGCACTTGGAGGTTGGGTGCTTGGCACTAGGATCATGTACAACCCTACACATAGTTTGAGGATGAATTCTTGGGTTGAGGATCCATTTATTATATGACACACCATATTGGAGGAGGAGTACTTGAAATGTGGACACCTAGCTTGGAGAGTGCACCACCTTGGTGGTTGGACAACCCCTAGTTTGGCATGTGGACACCTTGCTTTAAGGAGTGCTCCATTTAGGGATTTTTTTGATAACTTAGCCTTGGGTTACTTCTAGATATAATCCATGTTTTTAGTGTTGGCCTCCCTCGCCTTAATCTATATAAAGTGAGGAATGTATATTTATCAAGAACTACTTGGTATCTTAGAAACCAATATTTTGTGTGATGTTAGCTATTTGAAGAATATTAAAGATCATGTATTAATCTTGTAACATAGATCAATGCTTATGGTATACCGACACTAGGGTTCCTTGGCTTGAGAGACATAAGTTTTTATTATTGTATCTTATGGATGCAAGTGTGAGAATCTCCTTGATAGCTTGTGTGATGCAAGTATTGAGTATTGTATCTTGTGACGGTCTGTGAATATTCTTGATAGCTTGTGTGATGCAAGTGAGAGACCTTGGGGCTTAACAATTGGTGTGATGTTAGCTTGTTTGAAATCTCCAAAGATTTGGTTGTATACCTTAGAGGGATGCCTTGCTTGGCCTTTATATTGTTGGTTGGGATTTTAAATGATTGTGGATGCCCTTGCTAGGGTTTGGGGTGCATTAAAGAGTCCTTACTTGGGATGAGATGAAAGGACTTGTTGTACAAGGTTGGAATAAGCTGAGGTATTATACATTATCTTCATTACTATGATAACATATAATGAGCTATTGTTGTCCTAATTTTTTTATTATTTCAGATCATATTTTTCTCATGTATTGAGAAAGTTTCATGGTTGTTTTAGTATGCTGATTTTTTATCATGATAGCAATGTTGATTGCTATGTTGTTTTTATTGTGATTAATGAACTTTCAGGTGTGATTTGTTGAATATTTCCATTGTAGTTTTTAGATTTATGTGTTGAGATAGATATTTCCCTAAGGGTTGTTGAAATGATCTATGCTTGAAGTCTTGCGATGTGTTAAAAAACTAGGATATAACCAAATAGTTTGAACACCTTAAATAAACCACTCACATATGTAGATTGAATATGAATACACTAGTGTTTACATGTTTAAGACTCTCAAAGATGAAATCTGTCCATAACCCCAAGTAACACAACCACTTGAGGCAATATATTAATGTTAAAAGAAAATAGACTGCATGAACATATCCAAATACCAGATCGTCAAAAAATGACCCTCCACACTCTTTAAATATAGATCATGGATCAATTGGGTGTTAAGCCATAGATCAAGTTTCATTAGTATGAATGAGAAGATGAACCATAAGATCGCTTTATTTCTAGAACATGATCATGGCCATTGGATTAGTAAGTTAAAAAAACACACTAAAGAAGCACACTTTACCTAAAGACACATTAGACCATATTGAACTTATCTAACTCCTAAGTATTTAAATATCACAACATCCCCCCTTAAGAACAACTTGGGATAGGACTAAAGGATTTACGAAGGTGACAACATTAATATAAATAAGGAGGCATTAGATCCTATCCCCCTTTAATGGAAACTTTTTAAACTCCTAGCGTAGCTTGAAGGTTTGTAAAACTGGCTTCTCTATGGGTCTCTATAAAACTTTCTACAACTTAACCATCTATTCAACAATAAAGCACTTTGATGATGTAGTCTTGAAGAATCTTCTTGATGAAGTGCATGTGTAGCTCACTATGTTTGTTGCACTAATGTTTAACTAGATCTTTTACGAGTTGAATGGAACTCTAATTGTGGCACTAAAGTGTGGTCAGATTTTTCTAGTAGATCCCAAACTATGAAAGGATCTCTTGAATCCACATGCATTCTTGAATAACATTAATTGTTGCTTGATAATATGCTTCTGCTGAAGAAAGAGAAAGGGCACATTGTTTCTTACAAGCCCAAGCCACAAGTCCAAAGATAATACTAAAAACATGCCAAAAAAAGACTTTCGATCATCAAGGTCACCAACCCTATTGGAATAAGTGAAACCATCCAACAAAGAAGTCCCCCTTGAGTTGTATTGTATCCCAAATTGAATTGTACCCCGAATATAACAAAGTATCCTCTTTGCTACTTTCCAATCACTCTCATGGGGTGCTTGCATATACCAGGTAACAAGACCAACAACAAAGGAAATATTAGGAAATGTATGGTTCAAATACAAAAGGCTACTAACTAATTGATAGCATAAAGTTACATATACTTTAGGTGTGGTGTAAGTGGTATCAAGTTTGACTCTAAACTAAAAGGGAGACCATGATGGTTTACAATATTCCATCTCAAAAAGGAAAAGAAGGCCATGTGCATAATTATAATGGGAAAGTAAAGTACCTTTCTTGGTTTGCAAGACTTGGAGGCTAAGAAAATAATACAAATTTCCTAATTTTATCATTTCAAATTTCTTCTTAAGATCATATTTCATGTGGGTCAAAAGTTTAGGGTAACTACTAATGAGTATAAATTCATCAACATAGAGAATAAGTATTATGAGGTGACCACCCACTTTATTGGTATAGACATTGGGGTAAGAATGACATATTGATAAATTAGTGTCAAGAAGAAATATATCCATTTTAGTATACCAAGCCCAATATAGAGATTGCTTAAGGCTATAGAGAGATTTCTTCAAGTAACAAACAAGAATGGAGTCATTTAAAATACATCCATGAGGTTGTTCCAAGTAATTTTCTTCTTGCAAATATCAATGCAAGAAGGTGAATTTAACATCCATCTAATGGGCCTCCCATTTGCATGACGTTGCAAGGGCTAGAACAAGAAGGATGGGATTCATTTTGGCTACAAGGGTAAAGGTTTCAACATAGTCAATTCCTTCTACTTGAGAAAATCCTTTGGCAACTAACTAGGCCTTATGTCTACCAACATATCCTTCTGTGGCATACTTAGCCCTATACACACATTTACATCTAACAAATTTTCTTCCTTTTAGAAGAGGGACAATATATTAAATATCATTCACCATTAGGGAACAATATTCTTAATTCATTGTTGCATCCCGATTTGGCTTGCCAGAAGCTTCTGCAAATGCTCCTAGATCATGAGTCTCTAAAACTTAAGTAAAAAAGAGGAGGCTAGCTAGAACTGTGAATGTGTACAATGTTGATCCAAGGATCATTGGGAATGTCACTAGCCACTTATTGTGTTGTATGGATCTATATAGGAAGATTTGGTGTTGGTATTGGTTCATGTTAAATGAACTCAAATCAAGTAGGGTGAGAAAGTGGAATTGGATTTTCATCCTCACTATCGTAATTTAAAGAAAAAGAAACCAAAATCAGGGCATTACCAAACAATTTGAAAATAGAAGATGGCACATTTGTCGATGATGGAATAAATGCTAAAGTAGGCATGCAAGTAGAGAGGCCTCCATCAAACTTGACATTATCTCCTAATAATACATTTTATGGATTCATGTTGAAGAATTCTATAACCTTTTACATCTTTAGAACAACAACAAAAAAATGCACTTCTCACCTTAGGCTATAATGCTTTCCTTTTCTCATCAAGAATGTGAGCCTATGCTTCATTACCAAACACATGGAAGTGGTTCAAATCTACTTTACTGTTACTCCATGCTTGTTTCAATGTTATATATATTTTAAAGCATTTGTGGGAGTGTAATTAACTATGTAATTTGCAAATTAATATCTCCCCCCCCCAAAAAAAATGAGGACTTAATCCCTTAGATTATATCATACAATTTTCCATTTCTTCTAATGTGTGATTCCTTCTCTCAACAACACTATATTTTGTGGTGTGTATGGAACAATGTGTTGCATCTCAATTCCATGTGTAGTGCAATATGTTGTGTTATCACCTGAACAAGCACCCTTGTGAAAAGTCCCAACACATGTGCTAACTAGAGCAACAAAATGTGAAATGCACCACTGTCACCTTAGTACTATTTCCCCTTCACTTTAGGTCATCTTCTAGAAGCTAAGGGGGATATCCCTATTTATGAAAAGTAAACCTCTTTAATTGAATTATGACCATGCAAGCCTATTTTTTTTTTTAATGAATCCAAAGTATATGTAACAAGACAATGCACAAGGATTCCAATAAATTATTAAATGATTAAGATATAACACGTTAGGAATAATAGAATAAACCGTGAGCATATCCACTTCAGAAAGAGGGTTAGAAGCTAGTGGATGTGTGTGACAAATATGATATGAAAGACAAAATATTTTAGCAACTTCATATGTGCATTTATATGTATCACTCAATACATGAAACTTTAAGAGAGGCAAGAGCCACTTTCAAGCTACTTTAGGGCACAAAGAGTGAAACCAATTAGCATAAATCAATGGGGCAATGTGTGCTATGATTACCAAATGATTAGATGCTAAGAAAGGAAAAGATTAGGGTTGTCCTTCAACTTCTATATCCATTGTATGATAAAATATCACATAAATTTTATGACAATAGAAAATCTTAGGACATTTTGGAAGAAGACAATGATGTTTCCCCTCCCAAATCGTTCCCCCAATCAGAGGATACTAGTCTACCCTCTAATTAACATAAGGTAGAACCCCTCATCTCTATGCATGCTCTCACTAGTATTTCAACCCCCCAAACTCTCAAATTAATTGGCTATATCAAGTATTGTAAAGTCATTATGCTCATAGACAATGGAAACACCCATAATTTTATTAATTTGCGCATTTCTCAAGAGACTCGTTGCTATATCCATGCTATCAATAACTTTCAAATCATGATTGCTAATGGAGAATCCATGAAATGCGGGGGTCATTTTGAAAATGTGCATTTGCAAATTGGTGATTATTCTTTGAAATCCCACATGTTTTCCAATTAAGTGTGGGGTTGTGAGATTCTCATGGGTGTTGAATGGTTATGCACTCTAGATCCCATCATCATGGATTTTAAGGAATTATACATGATCTTCCAACAAGATGGACATCGATACAAGTTCCAAGGCCTTACGATAGTTTCCCCCAAGATTGTTAGTTCACACCGAATGGAAAAACTCCTAAAAAACGATCATTATGACATTATTGCCTAGTTCCATGTCATTCAAGCCATTGGGACTCCATTCCCAACCATTCACCTAGACATGCAACTTATCCTCTTCAAACACCACTCAGTTTTTGAAAACCCCCAAGGACTCCCTTCTTACCATGGTCCCCATGATCATTCTATCCCACTTGTCCCTAGTAGTATTTCCCCTAATGTTCACCCTTACCACCACCCATTCACTCAGAAAAATGAGATTGATTTTTTTTTTCAAGAATTGTTAGATGTAGGTGTTATCTTCCCTATTACCAAGCCTTATTCCATTCTAGTGGTTATCATACTTACCATTAACGATAAATTTCCCATTCCTGTCATTGATGACCTTCTGGATGAATTGACGAGTGCTTAATTCCTTACCAAAATTTATCTATGTTCAGGCTATCACCAGATTCATATGAAGGAGGCCGATATTCATAAGGTTTCATTTCATACACATGAATACAATTATGAGTCATTGGTCATACCCTTTGGCATTTGCAATGCACCCTCCATCAATCACATCTTCTGACCCTTTATTTGTCATTTTGTCCTTGTCTTCTTTGATGACATCCTCATTTACAACAAAACATGGCAAGCCCATATTTTCCATGTAGATCATGTCTTACACCTACTTTCTCAACATCAAATCTTTTTAAAAAGGTCCAAATGTGCCTTTGGGGCTTCTGAAGTAGAATATTTGCGCCATATTGTTGGTCAGGATGGTGTTCGAGTGGATCCCATGAAAATAAAAGATATGAAGGATTGGCCTTGCCCTAAGACTCTTAAAAGTTTGCAAGGATTCCTTGGGTTAATTAGCTACTATAAAAAGTTCATACAAAATTATGGAAAAATTGTAGCCCCACTCACTGGCCTCCTTAAGAAAAATTATTTCAGTTGGAATGTGGTCATCGATCAATATTTCCAAGATTTGAAAGAGGCTATATGTACAACTCTAGTATTGTCTTTCCCCAACTTCACAAAGACTTTTTTTTAGTGTGATGCCTCAGGGAAAGTCGTTGGCGTTGTTCTCATGCAAGAAGGTAGACCCTTGGATTTTACTAGTAAACAAATTTCTGAGCGACACTTGGGAAAATCCACATATTAAAAGGAAATTTTGGATATTTTGCATGCAATGAATATATGGTGTCCTTACTTGCTTGGGAAACACTTCCAAATTAAAGTTGATCATCGTATCCTAAAATATTTCTCAGAACAACATATTGTTAGTTTTAGGGGTAGCTTGAACATGTACTTCTGCATTGGCGGTTCCTAGCATGCTAAGGTATCCGAGCGACGTTCTCTAGATATTTAACTTTATAATTGCATTTATAAAGTTAATGTGGATTTTATTTAATGACCAAAGTGAATTTTTTTATAAAGTTGAGTGACTTAAGTGATTTAAGTCATCTCAATGAGAGACTAAGTCACAATTGTTGATCTTAGGAAGGTAATATCTAATCTTGACCGTTGAGATCTTAGGGTTAGGTATTTGGTCATTAAGAGATTATAAAAACATATCTAAGAAGAGTGAGAGGCACACATTGATATGAGAGATGAAGAGGAAAATTTGGCTGAGGAAGAGAGTGAATTTGCAGCTGGAGGAAAGGTGATTTAACAAGGCCGAAAAATGTGTGTGGAAAAATTAGGGTCGAAAAAGCAAGGTCAGAAAAAGCAGGGTCAAAAAAGAAGGGCTAGAAAAAGCAGGGTAAAAAAATAAGGGCTAGAAAAAGCAGGGCCGAAAAAATCAGGGATGAACAAGTTGTGTGTAAATTTTCGACCGAAAAAGTAGGGTTGTACAGGTTGATTTTGTTGGGCTGTAAGAAATTTATGAATGAGTTGTTGTAAGTATTTTCTTCCTCTTAAGCTAATAAAATCCTCTCATTTATTGGTTTTCCTTTTGGGGTTTTTCCAGGGGTATTGCCCATAAATAGAGTGAATTTCGTTGTTGTTGGAGGAAAACAAAATATTGGACATTGGAGAAAACCCATGTTATTCCCACAGATACACCACTTTTGGAAACCTAAAATAAGAAAAATGTGAAATCCAAAAGGATTCTCTTGGATGTCATGGATGACCATATCATACCTCATGTGTCCGGAAATAAAAATGCCTATGAGATGTGGGAGGTGTTATCACACAAATTGTAGGTTGGGAAAATCCAGACCCAATCCACAAGATGGCGATAACAGTGGGAGAGTTTACGCACTGTCACCTCAGATAAACCCTCCCCTCTCTTTAGTGAAGGATAAATCCAACACAAGGGGGGAATCCCAGGAGACCCTAGGGGGAAATGAGACGAAAAGTGAAATGATGGAAGTGATTCCCATATAGGTCAAGTTTCTAAATGAGAAGTGGCTTGATAACGAGTCTTGGGGAAGGTCTATGGTTTCCAAGTGCTTGAGTACCTGCGAAATATGATTTTACCTGCCCAAGACACAAGAAAAGACGAGTATACAAGCTTAAGGTTAAGTGGACAAGCAAGTTAATCTTGTTGTACCTATTTGCAGAAGTCAACATAGATATATACTAAAAAGTAAATGATTGTTAATTATGTTAACAAGATGCTAAAATTTAGGTAAATGATGCAAGAGATAATCTATCAATCACTAGTATAACTCAAGTATGAAAGCATAATAATTTAGCAACAAACTATGGCTGTTATAAACAAGTATTGCAGAGATATTTTATCAGCTTTATGGATGTAGAAAACTATTGCTACAACAAAAAAATTCAACCCAAAAAACAAGCAATTAAACCACCCAAAAAGTCTGTTGAGGCTAGTAGATTATAGGGGCAATTTATTAGCAACGTTTGACTGTTGAAAGGAGAGTTATTTAGAAACTTATGAAGGGTTTGTTGCAGCTCTAGTAGATGTAGCTTTGTTTTATTTCAATAGAAAGAAGTCCTTGACAAAACAAGATGCCTTAGAGGCCTTAGAAAGATTTAATCACATAGAATAGATTCCAATTTAGACAATCTCAAAATCTCGTGTGTTTTCATGTATACCAATGCAATGATTTCATTTCTCCAATGAAAAAAATATTAGTGCTTTTATCTATTGGGTTATGGAGTCTTTAAAAGGATGAGCTAGATATGTTACCTCCTTGGGGGTGTAATCCCTTTTACTCCCCAAGGCAAGCAAGACTAGCTAGGAGGTAGTAGGAGGGTGTAAGCCCTTTTACTTCTAGTAAACCCTTATGGAACAAAATAATCCAAGAAAATTATGATGGGATTAATGGGGTTGTATACCCTTATACTCCCCAAAAATTATATCCAATTAACCTTGTAACAAAGAAGAAAAACAATAACAAGAGAGATTTCTTACCTAGTCCAAGAATTAACAAGATAAACTTCTTCTTTACCAAGATAAATCCACCTCAATGCAAGAAACAATCTCCTAGAAATATAGTGCATCACTTCTTCATCCAATAGCCAAGACAAACCATAGCAAGAGCAATTATAAAGAGAGATTTTCCAAATAGGGCACAAATTGCAACCAATAGACTTCTCACAATGGGAGAGCTATGATCTAATGACAAGAGTTTGATCTCTATTTATACAAATCCTCCTAAAAGTGTTTGCCCATTTAATTTTAGGGTAACCACAAAGTAAAGGGTCAACAACCCTTACTTTTCCCATTTACATCATCAAATTCAAATTTAATTATAAAAAATTACACAGAAGAAACCCCAATGTGACATCATCTCTCTTCTAGGGTGATGTTTTGACACTTTTTACAAGTCGTTGGAGTTGAGGATGGAAGTCATTGGGCCTTCTAGGTCCTCCCTCTCACATGCTAGGGTTTCCTCCTTTAGGCCATGCCTCCTCCCATCAAAACGTTCCAAGTGCCCATCATCAATAACTCCACCACCAAAACCCTAGCCCTAGGGTGACGTCAAGCTCCTCAAGTGTGACGTTTTGGCCTCAAGAGAAAAACGTTGTGTTGGAAATGGGCCAGGATATATCCTCCAAGGTGTCTCTTAAGCCTCCAAATGCTACCATCATAATCTAGTGTGTGGGCCATGGTATCCAACCTATAGGATTCAAGCCCCAAGGAATCCCAAGCCAGGCTTGTTCTTCCAAACCTATCCACCAAGAAAGGTCCTACAAAGACAATGAACATGCCCTCCAAGGATCTCAAGTCAAATGCATCATGATAAGTAAATCAAGTAAATAAAAGAGCCATTTAAGAATGTGCATCAAAAACCACCTCATCAAACTAAACAAGTGATCAAAGACCCTATTCAATTTGCCAAGTTTAGGTATGGGAGGGTTGACAAGGTGACCTATTGGGTGAATCATCCCCTAAGTCAAGGAGTGTTTCCTGGGTGAACCCCTCTATAAGACATGTGGAGAAGATGATATGGATAGGGGGAAAGATTTTTGGGCATGGGGTTCATGACATACAAGGGATCATAGTGTCTCATTTGTGGGTGCCTTCGTACAGGGTGTGTTGCACCTTTGTTTTCAATGCATCCTTTTTCCAAACCCATTTATTTCTATTAATTAATTAAGGTCCAAACACTTGGTACTCCCTAGGGTTAATAAATTATCTTGGGGGGAAACACCAAAGAGTCACTTGAAGGGAGAAGTATACATGGTTCCATGGGGGTATAGTCTAGATTGTAACGCACCTTGTGTAAATCCCTCAACAAGTGGGGCATTTACATTATGTGTTTTCTTTTGCATGTATTTGATTTTTTAGAAGAAACACTTCATTGTTCTCAAGACCTATTTGGGCGATCATCTGGAAGGTTCATGAATAAGATTTTATCTTTTTTCAGCTACCTACCCTATGGGCCTTCATCCCCTTCTTCCCATGAAATGAGGGACAATCCCTTCTTGGGTTAGTACACCCAAAAATACCAAAAGGTAAGGAGATGAGGGGATGAAGTGTTGAAAGTGGCAAGTATGGTCGAGAATGGCAGGAGGACTCATCAAGAGGACCCCCAATAGCAAACCTAGTCCTAAGGGTGACCACTTACTAGGGCGCAATTTCAACCACCAAGGTGAAATAAGGCAAAGAGCATAAATTCCAAGCAAATGTTACATAATCAAAAGTAGTTTTAAATGCAATAAACTCAAATGCCTCAAATATTGAAATGATACTCACCATAATACATGGCTTGTACCTCATGAAGAAAGACCCAATGTCTTCCAAAAGCAAGCTAATGTGGTGGATATCTTCATGATGGACCTGAGATCTATGGTGGTGAAGCGGGCCTCTATCTTTGCAGGTGGACACTATTGGTCAAGTTGTCTCTTAGTACTCCATATCTGCAACCTGAGGGCCTTGAGCCACCATCTCCTTAGTTATCCCTAGGAATTGGGGATAACATCTGGATCCTACTTGGGGACATGTACTCGACGTAGAGTGCATGAGAACCACAAAAATCTCCTGGTGGACCTGTGCATACACACACCGAAACAACAATCTCGTTAGGCATAGGATGGCTCACTCATCCTTTGTCCATATAATCAAAAACCAAAAATGACACTAATCTAGATTTTTTTTTTCATTTTTTCATATATATGATGAAAATAAAAAACATGTAAATCAATCATGCAAGTAGAGAAAAATGAAAATAAAAAATGAAATGCAATTAAGATACTATTGAGAATCAAGATGCAAATGCAAGAAAACAATATGACCTACCTACTTACATGGGGCCTTAGGGCCTTGAAGATCAGGTGATAGGTGATGTCAATTGAAGTCATACAACCAATGCAACCATATGTTCATCATTTCATCAAGGTATCTCCCCTTGTGCTTAATCATGCAATACAATAAGAATAAGTTGAGCACATAATAATCATGAAAATAAACAAAGATATAATCAATCATGAAATGAAAATCATGGATATGGGTGGGAGGGAGGAAATATTGTTGAAAATATCAACCACAATTATGATCATCCCGGAAATCCCGCCTGAAAGGATAGCCACAAGCTCGATCAATCCATCTCTAAAGAGGGATACCATGTGTAGAAGATGGCTCATCTTCATCTGTATTAGCATGATCACTGCTTAATGAAGACTGAGAATATATGAGATATCCCAATAAGATCCCATGATTTCCCTGAGAATAAGAAATGAGGTAAGGGACAAGCTTAGGTCTAGAAAATGCTTTGATGGGTTATCCTTGAATGGATGGAAAAAATATCATGTAACCATATCATCATCAGGATGACAAACATCAGAATCATATGCGTATGAAGAATAATCCTCTGAATATGACAACTCAAACCCTTTTTCTTGAGAGCTACCTCAATGTCGTAAATGGGGTCTCTATAAAAAATGAAATGACCAAAATCCCATCTACGTCTCCCAGTCTGTATGAAAGTGTCTATATGCTCATCAACCATATCCAAGGGTTATTTCATAAGATTGTCAGTATGACTGAAAATGACCGTCTCTTTGTCTTTGTGTGCAGGAAGAACAGAGGTTAGGGTGGCTTCAACTGGATCTTCAAATTCCTCATCATTAAGACTAGTTTCTTCTTCAACATCATGTGAAGGAGGAAAGCAAGGCTAGAAAACCTCACCTTCATTAAGCGAGAGAAAATATAATAATATCTCACTAGGTTTATCAACATGTTGCATCTCATAAGAATTCTTCTTTCTCTTCATGGACATGCCTCTCCATAACCTCTTCATCACACATGGATTGATCCTTAATACATAACACTTTTTTTTTTCTTTTTCCAAAAAGGATTTGTCGTATCCAAGGGATTTAGGTACTCGATATTTTGGAAACCATTGATCACTTCCGAGAGTCATTTCCAAGCCATCTTCCAATTAGTAACTTGACCTATAGGGGCATCACTTCCATAGTCACATTTTCCATCTCATTTCCCCCTAGGGTCACCCGAGATTCCCCTCTCGTGTTGGATTTTTCCTTCACTAAAGCGAGGGGAGGGTTTATATGAGGTGATAGTGGGTAAACTCTCCCACCATTATCACCATATTGTGGATTAGGTCAATATTTTCCCAACCTACAGTTTGCGCGATAACAAGTCACTTTGTTCATAAGGATATTTTGAGTTTGCAAGATCTCAATTGTAACTTGATCAAACTTTTGGGCTAAGAGTTTCACAGGGTCTTGGGTAGGCTCAATATTATTCATAGTTCTAGGTTTGGTCTCAACTTTGGCACAAGGAGCATGAAAAGGTTCTTACTTAGAAGCCAAAATGTTTCCTTCAATCTTAGTATGTCACAATAAATAAATAATATAATATATAGACAATAAAATAATAAATAAAAGTAAAATTAAACATTAATTTAATAAAATGTCATGACTAAAAGTCACGACTCTTCATAAAACCATAAAGGGCATATATATAGGCAGGCCCTATCCTTGTAATTTCATCATCATTTTACAATCAATTATTATTATATATATCTTATTATGAATTCAGAGTGAGTTGTTCATTACGAAACCCTTGTGTCTTTTACATTGGTATCAC
>ML825855.1:6266-70884 GCA_009831015.1 Picea engelmannii | reverse complement strand
TATATTTCCCTATTGTGTTCTATTTGTAATGTAATGTTACCTTTAAGGAGTTCATTGTTTAAGAGCAATCATTTTATTTAGAAATTTTGTTTAAACTATTATTAAAGTAATTAATAAAACTATATTTCCTATTGTGTTCTATTTGTGATGTAATGTTACCTTTAAGGAGTTCATTGTTTAAGAGCAATCATTTTATATAGAAAATTAGTATGATAAAGTGGTTCATTCCAATTATAATAATATTATTTTTCTTGTTTTGATAGTCAACAAAATGTTTTCCTCTCTCCTTGTTTTTATTTTATTTGTTACTATATATTACTTTCCCTCGAATGTATCACTTGATTTGTATTGATGTGCACGCTTATCTTATTATTATTATTATTCTCGCGAATGTACATCCCATCATGTGAATAATTTTTAATCCATTTCGCATCGCAATTATTCACGGATACATAGGACAATCAAAACACATTTTCCTTTTACTTTTTGTGATTTTCAAAAGTTATGATGTTATTATTTTTTATTTTTTACTAATAGAAAATTGTTTATTATTTATTTAATGTTTATTACTTATCTAATCTTTATTGATATAATTTAAAAAAAAAAAATTGATCGAAAATTTCTCAATTATATTGATATATAATTTGTTCACAAAATATGTCTTTACAATAGCTTGACATAGTTAAAACTCCACTGTAAGCACATTACATCAATGGGTTTCTCTATGCCCCAAATTGCCAAAAATATACCAAAAAAAGAAAAAACAAAACTAAGCAGCATACAGGTTGCCAAGTAGTCCTTCAACGCTCATGAACAAAGTTTTTACTGGTTACCATCTCACGCTAGAACAAAATAAAACAACATAACTTATTAGTTGCACTAATATAAGTTTGTGAACATAGTGGGGCCTTCTTTTCCATCTACCCATGTGTAATATGAAATTTTCCCTTCTGGCTTCTGAATAACCTGTTTGGATAATAAATCCGCCTCCCTATTGTATTCTCTGTAGATATGAGCGAAGTTGATTTCTCTAAAGTTTTTGATAAGGTCCCTGATTCTGTTCTTCCAGCTTTCTAATGCACATGCCTGTAGACTTCCCTTATCATTTAACCAATCAATTACTATTCTTGAATCTCCCAATACCTGGATGTCTCTAATAGCCAACCAAGTTGCCAAGATTAATGTTGCCCATACTCCCAATAATTTTTCCCTTGTATTTGTGCCTTCTCCACAATTAAAAGTCCATTTGTAAACTGAAAAGTCTGATGTTTTTATAACCCCCCCTGCTCCACATTGCTGGCCATTTGATTGTGTCGCTCCATCAAAACATGCCATTGTAGTCCCTGCTTGTTGTGTTGGTATACAAGAGCGTAATGGACGAAATTCTTGATGAACTATGTTCCTTTTTAGTGCTCCAAGAGACTTTGTGACCACATAATAGATGGAAGGAGACCCCTGCTCAAAGAGTACTTTATTTCTCTCCAACCATATATTCCAACAAATAAGTACATGTCGAGTAGTTGGGACATTCTTCTCCTCTAGCCATATTTTATAGCAATCTGTTATAGTGTTTCCTTCCCATTCTTTTTTAAACTTTAGCCCAATGCAGATTCTCGCCCACACCTTCTTTGTGAAGATGCAGTGGATCATTAGATAATTTATAGTCTCCGATTCTTTTTTGCACAGGTGACAACTGCTAGGTCCTTCCTAGCCTTTTAATTGTAGGTTGTCCCGTGATAATATTTTGTTAGTCACTGCTAACTAGATAAAAAGTTTTATCTTTAAGGGTAAATCCCATTTCCAGAATTTTAGCCTCCACGCACCGATTGACTGCGTTCAGAGTGTTGTCATTAAGGCATTATAGGCATTTTTGACAAAGAGAAGTCTCGATTTATCTTCTCCAGTCCACATCAACTCATCTACTCTGCCCTGTAGAAAGACCACTGATCCCATAAGAGCTCTGCGAAAAAGATCCCATTCCTCTGCCACTTCTTTCGTGATCCCCAGATCACCGCTCTCTATCCACTGAGAGGAAAAGGAATCCGACCTAATTAGTCCCCTGGCCTGATAGAGCAGGGTAATATTTTTCTGTTTTAAAATGGATAAAAGGTTTTGTGACAGATAGGAAGAGTTCCCCATATCCAGTATTCTATATCTACCAAGTTGAACATGGTGCCCCAATCCCGGGATCCAACTCAGCCAATTTGTAAGGAGATGTACAAATTTTAAGAGATTTTTCCAATTTTGTGAGGCAGTTGAAGGTTGAAAAGTCGTCAATCTGAGCCAAGTAGTTACTGAAACCTAGGGAAGATGCTTATCTTTAATCACTCTATGCCAGATGTCATCCTTTGTTAACACTCACCATAAAGTGTTTGCCGCCAGAGCTTTGTTGAAGTGATATATGTTTCAAATTCCCCACCCGCCAATGTTCTTTGGTTTAGCTAATGCCCCCCATCTACAGAGATGGTAATGAAATGTATCACTACATCCCTTCCAAAGGAAATCGAACATAGTTTTCCTTATCTTGTTGAGGACTAAGACAAGGATAGCCGCCACAGACATCCGATAAACTGGTTGACTTTCTAGGACCAATTTTAATAAAATGAAATGACCAGCCAGTGACAACCACCTATTGCACCAATGTCGTATTTGTTTTTCCATTTTAGCGAGTAACCATCTCCAATCTTCTGCTTTGTACAAACCTATCTTGAGATAATATCCAAGATATTTGAATCCTACCGAGAGGTCAGCAGAATTATACGGGAGTAGTTTCATGAAAAAGTTTATTTCCTCTTCAATTAAATCAACAAAAAGTACAGTGGATTTTGTCACGTTCACCTATAATCCTGAAGCTTTACAAAATAATTTAATGATATTGTCTATCTCCTGCCATTCCTTATGAGAATCTCTAGTCATGATTAAGACGTCGTCCAAAAAAAGGAGATGGAGTATTTTGACTACTCCGGATACCTTCAATCCCATCAACTTTCCTTCTCGTTGGCTTTTCTTAAGAAGTAGGATGAGGCCCTCCATTACCAAAATAAAAAGCAAAGGGGATATTGGACACCCTTGATGCAAACCTCTTCCACTTTTGAAAACAGAAGTAGTCTCCCCATTAAGTAGAACAACACAAGTTGAGGAAATGAAACAACTCATAATCCAATTTGTAGTCTGAATGCCGAATCCGGTTTGTTTTAAAATCAGTCTTAGATTGTCCTAGCTTATGCAATCATAGGATTTCTTCAGATCAAGTTTTAGAACTAAGGCTTTCAATTTTTTCATTTTTATATTATGCAGGCATTCTTGTGCCATTCCTATGGCATCTTGTATTTGTCTTGGTTTAAGAAATCCCAGTTGCTCTTCAGACAAAGATTGAGAGAGAATATGTTTGATCCTATTGGCAATAATCTTTGAAATTAACTTATAGCACATGTTACATAATGAAATTGGTCTAAAATCTTCGAAAGATGTTGGCTTCTTTACTTTTGGTATAAGGGCCAGGAAAGTCGAATTAAGGCCCCCAACCACTTCACCTCTGATCCTGGACTCCTCTACCATCTCCAACAGATCTCCCCCTACCAGGTCAAAAAAGTAAATAAAGAACTCAACAGTCCAACCATCAGGTCCGAGACTTTTATCATTTAAAAAAAGTTTTAGCACCTCCTTTAATTCAACCAGTGTGCATGGTATTTCCAGAAGTCCGATGTCCTCCTTGTTTATCACTCAAGGAAAAAGGCCCGCTGTTAAGACCTGTTCATTTAGAGAAGATTGATCCTGTGCCTCAAAGAAACTTTTGAAATATTTAGTGGCCTCTGGTTTTAGTTCCATCTGACAAGTATGTACCTATCCAAGTTCATCAAATATCTCCCAAATATGTTTACGATTTCTTCTATAAGTGGCGAATTGATGAAAGTACTTTGTGTTTTGGTCACCACTTTTCATCCAAATCGCTCTATTGCGTTGTCTCCATAGTTCCTCTTCTGCCAACAAGTACTTATTTCTCTCTTGATCTAGTTGTTTTAGGTGCCTTTCCTCTGCCAGTAACTGCTCGCCTCCAGTGAATGTCTAAAGAGTAGCTTCATTTTCTTCCTTCAGTTTCTCAAATAAGATCAAATTCCAACGCATGTTTTGCTTTACCCAGAGTTTATTTTAAACTTTAATTCTTTTAATTTCTACACTACCCATCTCTGAATCCCTTCCTCTTGTAAACATTTCTGGTTGTTCCAAACATAATGAACAATTTATGCAAACTCTTCTTCTCTTATCCATTGGGAATTGAATTTGAAAGGAAAGGCCTTAAAGAGTGGAGTAATGTCAAGTTGTAGTAACACTGGTGCATGATCCGAAATGAATGGGTATGCCACCCATGACCTGTAAAGGCCCACACTAACTAATAGATCTTCAGATAGCATGACCCGATCCGGTCTCTTTGATATAATTTCAACTCCCGATCTCCCATTGTGCCAAGTTGGTACAATCTTGTCAGGCTGGATATCTACTAACCTGTATTTTTGTAAAAAGTCTTTAAGAAAGTCAGCCAATGGTCTAGCTTGAGTCGATCCTCCCCATACCTCACCCACATTTAAAGTAAATTTTAAATCACCAGCTATAATCAAATTTTTATGTGATAACAAACCACTCTCTGCCACTTTGTTCCAAAACCCTCTCCTTTCCGAGCACGGTCCATAAACATTTAATAGCATAATCTCCCTTTTTCTTTCAATACAAAAGTCTGTCAAAAAAATACCACCATAGGATATGTAAAGAACCAATTCAAACTTATTTGGATCCCACATCACCAAGAGACCACCTGATTTTCCAACCGTACTGAAAACACATGATAACTAGGCCGATCAAAAAGTATTCATAAAGGATATTTCCTTCTGCTCTTGAACCAGAGTTTTTTGCAAGAAAAGAATGTCCAGATGAATCCTATCTAACAATCTACGAGTAGAGGCAGATTTCAGGGTGCCCCCCACCCCTCTAATATTTAGGGAGAGCATAATCATGTTTTTCCCTAGGTAGGGATTTCATACCTCTAAGCGCCCCAAAGTTAGTTGAAGTTAAAGTAATTACTGAAGGTGTAGAGGTCTCATCCTTCACTTTTTTTCGAGCACTCTTGGTTTTTACTTGAGAGAATTCGGTCCCCAAGCCCCTCGACTAGGTGTATTACTTCCCTGAACGCAGCTCTGATGAGCTAGCTTCTCCACTAGTCCCTTTTTTTCCAATAGTTGTTCTCCCTTGATAGACTGGTAAAGGAGTTGGAGACCGAGTTTCTCGATAATTTGGTACCAAAGAGTCTAGTACAACACTAAGGGAAGAGTTACCTAACTCGGGTTCCCTATAGCCTCAGAAATTGTTTGACTCCCCGATCGGTTTACTAACAAGTTGATTTACCCCACCGAGCTCTTCCATCTCACTGGAAGTAAAAGAGAGATTGTAGTCCCTCTCCCTAATAGAAGCATTGTACAATTCGCCTCTACCCCTAATGGACACTTCCCCAGACAAGGAAGGCTAAGTATAATTCCCTGCACCGTACTTAGTAGGGATCACTAACTCTGTAACTAAACCTACCATGTCCGACAAAGTGGGACTAGAAGAGGCCTTCAAAGAAAACCTCCCCATCCAGATGGAAGAGTCCAATGTGTCACACTCCCATGACGATAACAAAGAATATAGAGTTGTACAAAATAGTTTTAGCTTACCCGAGAGAGTGTCCATCTGCTCTGTCTGACTATAATCCTCATGTGAAAAGTGAAGTGCTTTGGATTTGAAAGAGTCGATCTCTGACGAGGGTTCACGTGGCGCTCTCCACAGCATGGAGTCTTTTGATTCCTCTTCCTCTACAAGACCTTTGCAGTCTCTCTGCAAATGACCCGTTCTTCGACATAAACTACATCGAAAAGGGATTCCCAAGTAGTCCAAGCGTTGACTCACCGTCCAACCTCTCCATTTGATCTCTAGTGTTTCTAGTAAGCCCATGTGGATATCAATCTCCACTAGAATTTTCCCTAACCTTTTGGAAGGGGAAGATAAGGTCTGTTCATCCACCTTAATAAACCTCCCCAACTCATTACCGATATCCTCCAATGCCCTTGTGTTCCAGAGTTAAAGTGGCAACCCGGGTAGTAAAACCCACAGATGACGATGTTGAAAGTACTCTGTAGTTGGGTCAAAAGAGACATGTCGACGCTTTATCATCAGAATACTACCTTCTACTACCAAGTGTTTTCCCAAAACCTGCACTGTGTCTTCTAGCGAGTTGAAAAGGAAACCATACCACCCCTACGTTAGTATTAAAACTTCATGCGTGTAACCTAATAGAGGAGACAAGTTCTTTTCTACCCATTCATGGATTGAACTCTTACACATGGTTCGGTATTAAATCCTACCGACCAGACCACACAAAGCTAACCTACAGGTCTCCTTTAAACCAATATCTGATCCCAACACCATCCTTATTTTAGTCTTATTCAACTTCCATTGTTTTCTCCCTCCCGAAGTTCCTAACACCTTTGTCACCTTACCCTTCGAGCGAAGGATGCCAGTCTCCCTCCTCAAATCCACCTGACCTCTCTCAGGTGAAGGAACTTCCACTCTCTGTTTACAATCGAAATAACCAGACAGGTTAATTGTCACAGGGTTTGTAACACCTATAGTCCCTCCTCTATGCACCAAAGGATTTTTTGTTTGTAGTGCCAAGTCTGTCAGTGCAGTTGTTACTGTAGCTGTACCCACACCCAATGCATCTTCCAAGGAGAAAAGACCGACCCTCTTCCAAAGGGCCTTGTCAGCTGCACCCATTAGTGCACTGACTTCATCCTCCATCCCAAAACGTCCAGGAAGCAACTTAAATATCGCCACTTGGGATCCACTAAACTCGCCCTCCCATATATATAATCTCAAAAATTTGATACGTTATTAAATTATTGTGCACATAAAATATAGTCTCCTAAAATGATATGTTGTTGATTTGTAAGGGGTAGACTTCCATTCCTATTGGATGTCTTGGGTTTTGGGTCATTAACATATTCCCTTATGTCTAAGGAAGATGAGCTCTTAGTCAATAAAAAATAGTTTTAGGTCATACTTCAAGACCAAAAAGTGGTTATAGCCTAGTTAATATCTAGAATAAAGCCAATATCTCCTAATGCCATAGTTGAGCCTATAAAAGTAAGTTCATGTACTTTCAAGTATCATATAGCCTTATTATCATACATGAGACTATATATTATCCCTTTCAAAATAAACATAACAACATCTTTGATATCGAGACATGTCTTATGCAAGCTCTTGATAATAGGTCGAATAACTTAACCTTAATTAACTCCTCATTCACTTCAATTTTCATTTCCTCTACAATCATATGGAATCAATTATCGCACAAGTTCTGGGTTGGGAAAATCCCGTCCCAACCACCAAATGGTGACAACTTAGAAAACACCTACCCACTGTCACCTTAGGCAGATATTCATATCACTTTAGAGATGAGAGAATCACCTCAAGGGGGGAATCTCAGTGACCCTGGGGGGAATGAGATGGAAAGTGAAGAGATGAAGGAAGTTCCCCCTAAAGGTCAAGAGGGAGTGTGTGAAAAGGGATTGAGAAAGAATCTCGGTGGTAGCCAAAAGTTTCCAAGAGACAAAAGTACCTATAAAGAGTGATGTACCTTCCCGAGACACAAGAACAAGACAACTATATGCGTATAATGTTAGGTGCAAAAGCAAGTTAAGATTGTTGTCCCTAATTGCAACAGTAAACAAAAGTATATATCAACAACAAATTAGTTTTTAAAGCTGTTAAACAATTGCTAAAATTCAAACAAATGATGCAAGAGATAAGCTAGATAAACACTAGTAATACTCAAGTATGAAAGCACAAGATTTCAACAATGAACAAGGTTGTAATAAAAGGTGTTTGCAAATATATTTTGCAGCCTTGTGTCTGTAGAAAACAATTTGTTACAGTAGAAAATCCAAGCATCAAAACTTACAAAGAGTCCACCAAAAATATGTGTTAGGCCTAGTAGATTACCTTGGCAAACTTTTAGCAAATTATGACGGTTGAAAAGCAAGTTATAAGTGAGGAAAGACAACTTGTGTTGCAGCCCTAATGGCTTTAGATTTTAATGAGCTATAAATCTAAGAAGACTAGGCCAATCAAGACACCCTAGTGGCCTTGACAAGCCCTTAGCATGCATAAAATTATCTAATTGAAACAAGATTAGTATCTCATCAAATCACGTTTACCGAGGCAAATAATTTGTTTCTCCAATGCAAAAAAAAATCAGATTAGTACCTTTAAAATTGGGTGAATGGGGTCATTAAAACACAATTTGGTTCAACAAAATCCCTCGGGGTGTAAATCCTTATACTCCCTGGGCTATGCCAACCAACTTAGGGTAAATCTAGGAGGGTGTAAACACTTGTACTTCTCCTAGCAACCCTTGTTCAAGAATGACTTGTAACCTTAACAATAAGATGAAACATTAATGGAGGGTGTATCCAAAATACTCCTCCTAGGGTTTCCACCAACAATAACCAAGAGTGAGCAAGAAAGAACTAGCATATGCAAATTTTCCTTACCAATTCCAAGAAAAAAGATATCAAAATCTAGTTCACCATGAAAATTACCATCCAAGAGCAAAAGAATAAGCCTTCAAGAGGTGTGAATCACTTCACTTCATCCATTCACCAAGAGATGACACCAAAAACCATTTCCAAGAGAGAGAGAGATACAAAAATTGCACAATTGTAGCAAAAATTTCAGCCATAGAGTCTTCTCACAGTGGGAGAGTTATGTGATGAAATGAGATTCAAATGATCTCTATTTATACAAAATGTCTTAAACATAGCTTGTCCACATAAATTAGGGTAAACACAAAATAAGGGGACAACAACCCTTATTTTTCCCCTTTACACAAGCAATTCATCTTTAATTCAAATTTAAATCTTAAAAAAGTGCACAATAGAAACCCTAGAATGATGTCACCCCTCTAAGGGTGATGTTTTGACCTTTTGATAAAATCGTTGGAGTAGAAGGTTGAGTTCGTTGGGGCTTATAAAGCCTCTCTCTCATACGCTATAGCCTCCTCAAGTATCCTCCCACCAAATCATGCCAAGTGTCAAGTGGCAACTCCATCACCACTAAACCCTAGCCCCTCTATGACGTCAAGCCTCAAGAAAGTGACGTTTTGAATCCTTCAAGCAAAATGTTTGGGTGGTAGGGGATAGGTTAGGTCCTCCATGATGCCATGTAATGTTTATTTGTTTTTGTAGGGTTTACTTCTGGATGTTTCAATTTGAGTGTTTTATGCAGAGTTTTGTAGCATTTAAAAGACAACAAAGAAGTAGATAACAATATATAAGGGTCATGAACAAATATACTTCAGTAAAGCTTCATATTTGACCTTTATTTATTATAATAAGCTGGTAGATCTGCATATATGTTACGATAGAATAATATGGAGAAACCAAAGATGCATGCACCCTCTCAATACCAAGATATAGAGCAAATAGGGTCTCCAAGATCCCTCATAGATCACTGAAGGAAAATACAAGATCAATTTATTTCCCCGCTGAGCAATAGTTTTAAGATATGGACCTAATGTGCCCCTCACTGGCTGGAAAATATATAGATTTCGGCCTCCCTGAAGATTACCTCCAAAAATCATGAAAACACTGACAAAATGTAGATCGAGAGCTGTAGATAACTTTTGGAACAAGTTTGGGACCAAACTCCCTGATAAAACCCTCTAACTCACTTCCCCCTAGAGGACTGGTTTGCCCTCGTTCAAAAGATTCACCCTCCTGAATAATAAAATATATATGCAAGTGGAAAACCTCCAACAATTGATAGGAAAGGGTGCTATGGGGATGGAAATCACTCCTACAATGAATTTCCTTGAAGATTTGACCTCCACAGAGCTAATCAAATACTTCTCCTTCAGCTAGTGCGCCCAACCTACTAGAGAAACTTGTCAAACATGCCATGCTTGCACAAATCTCTCATGAAATGGATCTGGACTGAGTAGAATGGCGAGGGAGGAATCTTTCACCTCCTTGACCAAGCCTGGACCAGGAACAAAGGGATATTTCACCTCCTTGCTAGTCTCTAGGGTTTCTTGACTCAAAACCCTCAAAAGATAAGATGCATATCTTAAGAGATCTCAATAGAAGAAAAATATGAATGAGGAGTGAGGTGCCCTCCTCTCTCTTTTATACCTCCTGATCTAATTCTCAGTTGAGTTGATTTTTTATTTTTACTAAGATTGTGATTTCATTTTCTCCTTAATTCAGTTAACCTTTTCTTTTCTTCATGAAAGTCACTTTAAGAAAATAACATTAATTCCTTAAGTGACCTTTAGTGCCTCATGGCCCCTTTTTTCCCATTGGATTATAGTCTAGAGGGGTGACTAGAATAGTTAGTCCTCCCTTGTTCTTGTCAAGGGGAGGGGAACATTACAATCTCCCATACTGGAAATTGCTTGCCCACAAGCAATCCTGAACATGTTTGTTGTATCGCCTGTTGATTCTCCCAAGAGGAATCTTGTATAGGTAGATTCTTCCATTTGATCAAGTATTCTTTAATGCTCTTGTTTCTTAGTTGTTTCGCCCTCACCTCCAAAATCTCATCCGTTATTAATATCAAGTGCCCCTCTTCATCAATTGGTGTTAGCTCTTCATTAGCTATGACATGTTGTCCCAAGGCCCTTTTTAGGCATGAAACACGGAAAACATTGTGAATCATGCTTCCCTGAGGGAGATCTAACTCATATGCCACTACCCCAACTTTCCTTTGCACCCTATATGGTCCATATAAATGAGGTTTGATATTTTCTAAGCCATTACTTTTAATGGATGGCTGTCTCTACGGTTGTAGCCTCAAGTACACCAAGTCCCCTACCTCAAATGTGTGTTCCACCCTATGCTTATCAAAATATAACTTATGCTAGTTTTAAGCCCTTTGCAAATGGTCTTTGAGTTCCTTGAGGATGTCTTGGATTTACTGTATCCATTCTTTAGCTATAGGTGCTCTGCTATCACCAAACACAATTTCAACAAATGTAAGGGGATCATAACTGTACAAGCTATAAAGGGTGACATACCAATAGACATGTGGTGAGTAGTGTTGTAGTAATATTCTCCTACATAAATCCATTTGAACCTTTCCTTTTACTACCCTGATACATAATTGCAGAGATACCCCTCCACCCACTTGTTCACAATACTGATTTTCCCATCTTTATGTGGATGGTAGCTAGTGTTGGGAGTTAACTCAATACCTACTAGCCGAAACAATTCCTGCCAGAATATGCTCATAAACCTGTTGTCCTTGTCACTCACAATAGTCTTGGGTATCCCATGTAGCCTAAAGACTTCTATGAAAAACAAATCTTCCACCCGAGATGCGCTGAAGTCCATGGAGATGGCGAATAAGTGAGAAAATTTAGTCAAACGGTCATACACGATAGATATGCAATCCTTCCCTTGGGTCTTGGGAAGAACTGTACTGAAATCCATAGATACACTCTCCCACTTGTGCTCAGGAATAAGGAGGGGTTAGTAATAGGTATGCAGGGTTCATGTGCTCATCTTTGTTCTATTGGCAACTAGCACATTCTTTGATATGGCACATCGCCTCTCCTTTTAATCCCTTCCAAGTAAACCTTTCTCTGATTTGTCTATAGGTTTTAAGAAACCCTTGATGCCCTACTAATGAAGAATCATGGAATGCTTGAAACACTCTTTTTTTGAATGAGGAATCTGGAACTAAATAGATCCTTCCTTTGGAGTAAATAATGTGATCCATAATCATGTACCTATCATCATGTATCTGTCCATCCATCAACTCACACACAAATTTGTTCTTTGAGTATTCTACCAAGAGATGAGACTTCCAATCAATAGATATTTCTGATATGGAGTATACTGAAGGCCTTCTGGATAAGGCATCTACTACAACATTATTCTTTCTCTTGACATATTCTATGTCAAAGTTGTATGCTTGGATATTGCTTACTCATTTTTGCTGCCTCTCGTTAAAATCCTTCTACGCAAGGAAGTATTTGAGACTGTTATGGTCTGTTCTAACCACAAATTTTGCTCCAACTAGATATTGTTTGAATTTGGCCAGGGCGTGCATTATGGCTAGAATTTCCTTATCATATATGGTATATAGTATCTCATGACCCCTCAATTTGCGACTCTCATAGGCAATACTATGTCTATTCTGCATGAGCAATACTCCAACACCTTCCCTAGATGACTCACACTCTAATATGAAAGGTTGAGAAAAATAAGGTAGAGATAACATAGGAAAAGTACTCATCACCTTTTTCATTTTATCAAATGTTGACTGAGCTTCATCACTCCATTCAAATGTCCCTTTTTTGGTCAAATCAGTTAGGGGTGCAGAAATTTGGGAGAATCGCTGGACAAAATTCCTGTAGTAACTGCAAATGCCGAGAAAGATTTTGAGTTCTGTAAGTGTCTTGGGTGTGGGGCAATTAATGATGGCATGGCTATTCTCTTGATGAACCTGTACCCCTTTGCTCCAATAATGTGTCCCAATTAGTGGACCTCTGTCATTCCAATCTCACATTTCAACTCTTTGGCATATAGACATTGCTCCTCCATGATGCTCAAAATTTGGTCCACATGTTTGAGATGCTCTTCCAAAGTCTTGTTGTAAATCAACAATTCATAAAAAATATGAGCAAATATTTCCTTAGTTGCTTGTTAAACACATGATTCACGCATGATTGAAAAGTAGCTAGCACATTGGTTAGACCAAAAGGCATAGAAAGGAACTCATAGTGTCCAAAGTGGCATCTGAAGGTTGTCTTGTGTATGTCTTTCTCCCTCATCACGATCTGATGGTATCCAGAGTGCAAATCATTTTTTGTGAAATATATTGCTTCATGCAATTCATCCAGCAATTCATCTATCATGAGAATGGGGTATCTATTCTTGATGTTTCTCTTATTCAATGCTCTTTAATATATGCACATGCACACAGTCCCATCCTTCTTCTTCACCAACACAACTGATGATGGGAATGGGATTGAACTTGGTATGATATGTCCCATGGATAACAATTCTTTGATGGCACTTTCTATCTCTTCCTTGTGCTTATTGGGGTGTCTGTAAGGTGTAGTGATGATTGGTTTGGCCCCTTATTACAATTCTATAATGTGTTCAAACTCCCTATTTGGTGGTTGTCTTGGAGGAATAGGCTCAAAGACCCTTTTGTGATTGTGAAGGAGCCTTTGTATGTCATGAGGGTATTGTTTGTTTGTCCCATCATTTGTGTCCATGATGAAGCATTCGACTGCACAAACTATCTCTTCATGCCTAAATATTGCATGCATTTTCTTGACTGTCACCACTCAAGGTGAATCCCTTGTCATCCCCTTAAGTGTGACTCTCTTTCCTTATTTTGTGTTGAAGGACATCTCCATGGTTTTGTAATTGGTGGTGATTGGCCCCAAGGTGCTAAGCCACTACACACATAAGATGATATTAGTGTCTGGAATGTCCACTACATAAAATTCATGTGTCAAGGTGTATCTGCCCAAAGTCAAGCTCATCTATGGAATGTACCTGTCACAAGCCATAATGCACCCTCCTGCTACCTCAACCTAGAATCCCTCAAAATCAACTGTGGGAATATGCCTCCTCTTTACCATAACCATATCAATGAAGTTATGAGAAGCTCCTCCATATATCAACATTGTTTCCCTTTGCTCCTATACAACTCCTTTTATCCAAAAAGTGTTAAATTTAGGCACCCCATATTATGAACCAAATACTCAAAATATCATAAAATTACAGAAGTACACACCATGTACAGAATGTAAACATGGAGCACAACTCCAATATAGATAAGTTACACAATAACTCCTTAAATAATAGGGGAACCCCCTCCAAATAACCAAAAACCTTTCATACTTCACAATTCCCCTCTGAATAATGAATACATGATCTCTTATATATAACTATTCACACTTGCACATGAGGCCCCTTTATCACTAGGCCAACCCTATTACATATGTATTTACACATTACATGTACATTTAGGCCCATATACACCTCCCCTTGGGGTCATATCATATACATTTAGCCATATATATGCCCCCCTTGGGTCATAACATAGTACCCTCCTTCAAAAATATTTTTCCTCAAAGCTTTGCATTTAAAGGCTTCACATGCGATGAAACCAAGTAATATGATTTTTTTTATGTTCTTGCTTTCTTCATTCCATTGTTGATGATCTATTCATCCAAAATCAATTCTTTTCGGTCTTAATCCTTGGTGTCTAGTTGTTGAATAATTTTCTTTCCTTTGATTCCATGTATTTTTGTTGAAGCTTCTCCAATTTGTAGTCATTGTTGGTCTCTGATAATAACTTGTTGAAGAGTAGTTTGGTGATCCCTTGTTCCATGAATATTGACAAGTCTTCCATCTTCTTCCTTCATAATGTTGATATCATCCTTCTTGTCTTCCTTGAAATGTTTCTTGGTAATGAGGGTGCCGATACGGTTTCACATTTGATGGTCTTCCTTCACTCTGCACATGCATTTCATCTAGCTTCTTTTCAATGACAATGGAATGCTTGATCATCTTTGCTTGGTCTTTGATTACTCTATCCTTCGAGATAATACCATCATATTTGGCATGTACATCGTCTAGATGGAGTTCAACTTCTTCAAGTATCTTATGTTCACCTTCTTTAATCTTGTTTTCTTTCTCCTTTTGAAGCTGCAATGTGATCCCATCTAACAAATTCTGACGCCCTTCTTTAATCCTGGCTTGCATTTCGGAGTTTACGTCATCCATATTTAAGGATTCCTCAACGTTCTTGCAAATTTCCTCTTGCAATATTTTGGTAGATTCCTCTTTCTTCTTTATTTTGACAATTCTTCTTTTCTTCTTTCAATCTCTTAACCTCATCCAATAGTTTTTTATTATGTCTTCGTAATCTACATATCTCTTCATCTTTCTTTTTCAAATCTTCTCTTGATTCATCTTTTTCCCACTTGCCTTTGCTAGTATTTTCTTTCTTCAGGTTCTTAACCTCCTTAATGAGTGATTCATTAAGGGATATTATATTAGATATTTCTTCACCCTTCTTCTTAATCTTTTCATTTGCTTCTTTTAATTCATCTTGAATTCTATACATTTCCTCCATTTTTGTATCCATAATCCATTTATCTGAGAAGAGTTTTTCAAATTCTTCCCATGTGCAGTGCCGTTTAGTATTTTGATCAACACTCATCCACCACTTCCAAGATTCATCAAAAAAATAATCTCTTGCCTTCGTATGATTCATATTATATTCTTTTACCAACCTCAACCATTCAATAGGATTGATTTCATCTTTATCTTCATCTCCTGTAAATTTAGGTATCTCCATTGATTCTTAATTGATGTCTAATCCCAACCCTCAAATCACAACCTCAATATATCAAGGATAAAGATCTCAAATAGTTGTAATACTTGTTACAATATGCTCTTATATGTGTTATCTTTCCAATGTATTTTTAATCAGCTCAATCAGACATTCCAATCAAAAGTTATGATAGTTTTAAGTGAACATACCTTTGAAACCCTGATTTGGAGTCTGTCCTCCTGGTCAACCTTACTTATGATGTATCTATGAAATTTAGACCCTTATCAGTCTGAAATTGAGACCTCTAGTACTATGAAATTTCTTCTCTTCAATTCCATAGGTTTGACCAAAATTGGATGTGCCAAATGGAAGTTATGATAACTTCCCCACACCTTACTGATTTTTGGCCTTTCCAGTAGAGAGAAATTGTACAACATTCCCAGTGCACAATAATTGATATGTAATTCTTAACATTGTACCATAAATACTATGGCCTGCTCACTATTCAATGCAACTTATCTCACTCAATTTGGATGTTGCATGATGACGTTATGGTTGTTTTACCTGGAACACCTGTTTGAGACTAGTCAATAGGACTAGTCAGCTACCCTATACTACACATGGTGTATCTACAAAACTAGGATGACCCAGAAGCTGAACTTTTTATCAAAAATACATTGATAATTTATGTGAGTATCCTTTGGATTTCAGGCTCTGAAATGTTACATAAATTTTTTTATAGTGACAATTTCGAGATGACTAAAATCAGGATGATTCCCAAACCCTATCTTACACAGGCTATATCTACGAAAGTATAAGGTCTCAGGAGCTAAAATTTTAACCCCACATACCTGGATTCGTCTAATAAATACCCTCCAAGGGGTTCCTTCTGAAACGTCGTAGAAAAAACTTTATAGTGAAAACTCCAAGGTGTCTTAGATCTAGCAGCGAAACCCCAAGACCTTGAGCTCTGATACCAAATGTCATGAACCAAATACTCAAAATATGATAAAATTATAGAAGTACACACCATGTACATAATGTCAACGTGGAGAAAAACTCCAATATAGATAATTTACACAATAAATCCTTAAAGAATAGGGGAACCCCCTCCAAATAACCAAATACCTTTCATACTTCACAATTCCCCTCTCAATAATGAATACATGATCTCTTATATATTGTTATTCACGCTTGCACATGAGGCCCCTTTATCACTAGGCCGACCCTATTACATATGTATTTACACATTACATGTACATTTAGGCCCATATATACCTCCCCCCCCTTTTTGGGGTCATATCATATACACTTAGCCATATATATGCCCCCCTTGGGTCATAACACCCCACTCATAGAAGCAATAGTGACCTTTTTGAGTCCTAAATCAGAGGGTAGAGATGCCTCATTACCTTGCACATGCAAGGCTTCTTCCTCCTCCTTGTGGTTTTCCTGCATAGTATGGATAACTCCACCCTCTTCATCATATGTCTCCTCTTCACTATTAGACACCACTTCTATATAGTGAATTTTCCCCTTGCCCAAACACCTATGACCTGGTTGCCAAGGTTCTTTGCAAGTGGAGCATAGTTTATTTCTTCGTAGACTCTTCTTGTGGCTTCATCCAACTCCCCCTTGCATTTTTCCATTTTCTAGTGTCATGACCCCTAGGAATGATGGGAGGTTTGGGTGTAAATCTATTTTTATTAGCTGCCCCAACTAGATCTCTGGTGCACTCAATGACATCCTGTAAGGTTACAAGCTTAAAAGCCTTAACCCATCCTCTAATTGGTTAAGTCAGTCCCTCTATATAGATCATTAGTAATCTGGATTCTGACACATCTGGAACCATAACTGACACTCTTTGAAACTCCTCAATAAAGGCTTCAGCTGACCCTGTTTGCTTAATCTGTGTAAGCTCCCTCAAATGACGGTTTAGATCCTCTCTTTCAAACCTGTCAATGAGTCTCTGAGTGAAATCATGATAAGAAGTGATGCGCCCATGGCCCAAGGTGATCATTCCATGAAACCACCATTCATGCGCTTTCCCCATCAAGTACAATGTTGCAAACTTGATAGCCATCCCTTCCTCCATAGAATTCAATTGGAGGTAAGCATCCATTTTTTGCACCCAAGTTGTGGCGGATATGTGATCTGATCCATCAAAGGTTGGTAACTCCATTCTCCCAACCTTATGCCCTAGTTCACTATCACCTCTATAGCGATCCTTGGATCTTATTTTCATCTTCAGGTGGAAATACTCTCTGGAACAATTTTGGGACCAAACTTCTTGATAAAACCCTCCAACTCACTTCCCCCTAGAGGACTAGTGTGCCCTCCTTCAACATATTTTCCCTCCTGAAGAATAAAATAGATATGCAAGTGGAAAACCTCAAACAAATGATAGGAAAGGGCGTTATGGGGATGGAAATCACTCCTACAATGACTTTCCCTGAATATCTGACCTCCACATAGAAAATTGAATACTTATCCTTCAGCTAGTGCGCCCAACCTGCTGGAAAAACCTGTCAAATGCGCCTTGCTTGCACAAATATCTCATGAAATGGATCTTGATTGAGTAGAATGGTGAGGGAGGAATCTTTCACTTCCTTGACCAAGCTTGGACTAGGAACATAAGGATCTTTCACCTCATTACTGGTCTCTAGGGTTTCTTGACTCAAAACCCTAAAAACATAAGTTGCATATCTCAAGAGATCTCAATAGAGGAAAAGTATGAATGAGGAGTGAGGCGCCTTCCTCTCTCTTTTGTACCTCCTGATCTAATTCTCAGTTGATTTGATTTTTTATTTTTACTAAGGTTGTGATTTCATTTTCTCCTTAAGTCACTTAACCTTTTCTTTTCTTCATTAAAGTCACTGTAATAAAATAACATTAATTCCTTAAGTGACCTTTAGTGCCTCATAACCCATTTTTATCCATTGGACTATAGTCTAGAGGGGTGACTAGATTACTTATTCCTCCCTTGTTCTTGTCAGGGGGAGGGGAATATTATATGGAAGCCTCCAAAGGCACGTCTCTGTGATCTGGCATGTGGGCCCTCGACATCCAACCTGCGGGCTTCAAGTCCCATGGAAGCCCAAGCTAAGCTTGTTCCTCCAATTTTGTTCACCAGCTTGGTCCTACAAAGACAAATGGATAGGCCCTCCAAGGACCTCAAGTCATAGAATCATGATGAGTAAATCAAATCAATAAGAGAGCCATCTAAGCATGTACATCCAAACCACCTCATCAAAATAAATCAATGCTCAAAGACCCTATGCAATTTTCCAAGTTTAGGTATGGGAGGGTTTACAAAATGACCTATTAGGTGAATCGTTCCTCAAGTTTAAGGGTGTTTATTGAGGGGGCCTCATTCTAATTCACGTGGATGAGGGGAATATTTTTGGGCATGGGGTTCATTACATACAAGGGGTTGTAGTGTCTCATTTATGGGTGCCTTTGTGGAGGGTTTTTTGCACCTTTGTTTTCAATGCAACCTTTTTCCAAGGCCATTTATTGCCTTTAATTGTTTTTTAGGATGTTTCCTGGTTGAAGCCAAGGTGGGGCTTCTACCTAAGCAATAAAAAAATGTTCCCACCTTGAATCTACCCTAGTCACATCATGCTTCCCCAAGTTGGAAACATGTGTGGGGATTATACCTAAGCATTAAAAACAATGCCCACACATGCCCCTCCCTGGTTGGCATTTGCTATTAGTCATTTTTCACGGGTCCCATCAATTTTTATGAGAGACATTTCATTGTCCTCGGGATCCCTGAGCAAGCATCTAGAAGGTTAATGTTTTGGATTTTATCTTTTTCCATCTACAAGACTAGGCCTTCAGTCCTTTCTTCCCATGAAATGAGGGACAACCCCTTCTTGGGTCAATACACCCAAAATTCCCAAAAGGTAAGGAGATGAGGGGATGAAGTGTGGAAAGTGATAAGTATGGTTGGGAATGGCACAATGACTCATCAAAAGGACCTCCCAGTAGAATCCCTATCCCTAAGGGTGAACCACTTACTAGGGCGCAATGTCAACCACCAAGGTAAAACAAGGAAAACAACATAATGTCCAAGCAAACGTCACATAATCAAAAGAAGTAATAGATGTAACAAACTCAAATGCCTCAAATATTGAAATGACACTCACCATAATACCTAACTTGTATTTTATGGAGCAAGACCCAATGTCTTCCAGAGGCCCATTGACGTGGTGGATACTGTCATGACGAACCTGGAATTGTGGTGGTGAGGTGGGTTTCTGTCTATGCAAGTGGACACTGTTGGTCATGATGTCTCTCGATACTCCATGTTTGCAACCTGAGGGACTTGAGACATCATCTCCTTAGTTATCCCTAGGAGTTGGGGATAACATAATCTTTTCCGATCGATATGTCTTCTAATGGACACTACGGAAAGCAAAGCCTCTCCATTCAATGATAATCATAGGTCATTTCCATCTTTTTTGTGTCCTTTCCATTAAATGACACTTTTTTTCTTTTGTTTGTTTTGGGAAAATATAATGTATATTACATTATATAGTGAATATTGATCTAGGTGGTCATTCATGACCATCTTAAACTTGATCTTGACGTTGGTAGTTTTCAGGGCTTGAACCTCAAGCACATTCTTTAGGGAATTCCCATGTTTTTTTTTTTTATATTTTAGAGCCTATGGAAAGACATCTTGAGCAGTGTTCAAACTTTATTTCCAATGAGCTAGAGAAAACCTAAAATATAGAAAACAAGCGGAAATTTATGGTCCTTGCAAGGCTCCTCTTTTTTCATATAATTCAACATTGCACTTAGCCCTAACATCATATTAGGTTAAGGGTTCTTGCATATTAGGGTTTTTACATTGCAATAAAATGTAATTTTAGCCACTTGTTATGAACTTTTTATGAGAAAAGTAGGCACATCTCTTCTTAGAAACTACTACCACATCCTAGCCATTGCACATTTTGTTTTCCCAAGAAAAACCTTGTGAGATCCCTCCTCTTCCCTAGAATATCTTGATTGAGGGAGTCTCAACTGCTAGTTATGATGCGACTCAACCGGTAACCTTGAGGGACTCGACCGGATTTGAATCTATGACATATGACATCCTTATCAACAATATTCCTTGGACACATGTTTCAATCTATTAAGATAACCCTTGGGGCTATTCTAGCAATTATACGTGTACAATACTATTCACCATTTTTTAATTAATAGCAATTATTTTTCATTGTATCTTCATGTTTATGTTCTATTATATTTATATTGTTCATTTCATTCTCAACATAATCTGAATCAATGGCATCAAAGAAATTCTTTCTTTGTTTAGTTTTTGGTGGATTTCCCCCATGAGGTCAAGGCATCGAAACTTGGTCCTTGAGGTAACTAGGCTTGGATAAGATCTTCTTTGTCAGTCTAAGGGGCTTCACACGGAATACAAAAATAAAGATGATGGAGTATGAGATCCTATCTTGTCTCCACTCTAAGGAGTGAGATGATCATTTCACCCAAATCCTCCTATGACTCCCAACAATAATATATGCACCTTTGACAAATAGTCATTTGATAGGAATGCTACCCTTCAAGGTGCACATTAATTTTGATATCCCTTTGTTTGAAGGAAATATAGATGCAAAAGTTTTGGAGAGGTGGTTATACTAGCGAGAGGATTATTTCTTTGTTCATAGCTTTTCAAACAATGAGAAGATTACCTTCGCACCCCTAATTTCCCTTCCCCGTGTAAAACATCGGTGGGGTGCTTACTGTGTGCAACATGTGGAGATAAATATGAAACATATGGGACAAAATCCAGTAGGGAGTATTTTGTTGATGCCCTTAAAGAGGAGTATTACCTTGTTGGAAACTAACAAGACCAATACATGAGATGAACAACTTTGCATTAGGGTAAAGATCATACTATGCCAGAGTACAACGATGCCTTCTATACCTTGCATGCAAAGGTAGGTATCAAAGACTCTAAGAAACACTTGGTTCTCAAGTATAGTAGAGGCCTATGTAGATACATCTAATAGAAGTGGAGTTTGTATCTATGTAGTATCCTACACTTACATTGTTATGCCATCAAAATTGAGGAAAAAAATTGGCATTGAATTAAGAAAGAGGTTGAGGTTTTAAATCCTTTACAATAGAAGAGGGGTAAAGGAGGCCATAATTCTCATAACAAAGGACATAACAAGGATAACCAACCTCAAGACAACTGGTCAAAGCACCATGGAAAGAAGAATAATAAGAAATCAAAAGACATAGACGAATGGTGTGATGACACCCATAAAATACCATAGCACAATGACGATGAATGTTGTGCTAGACAATGATTATTGGTTGAGATAAAATCCTTTAACTATGATTCAACCACAACACCCCTATATCCATGGATAGGGGGAAAAATCTTTGACATGAAACCTTGTGTTATTATCACTGGCACAAAGGTCCAGCTAGATTAAATAAAGGATCCAAAGGAAGCTCAATGCTTCTTCCACTCATACATGTGGGTGAAGGGGACGTCATTGTATTTCATTGTTTACAATGACATCTAAAGGAACTTGATTTTAGTAGAGTTTTTCAGGAAGCTAAAGCTACCAATGTTGTTGCACCCACAACCGTACACCATCGATTGGATGAGCCAAGGATGAGATGTCAACGTGAGTCAACAATGTCACTTGCAATACAACATCATTCCCTTGAAAGATGAGGCACTATGTGGCACTACCCATATTGAAGTTTACAGTGGTGTTTTAGGACAACCATATATTATGTGGAAAATTCATAATGTTTACTATTCTACGCCTTGTAGTGTCGTTATTACATTGGGAGATCAATTCTCTATAGAACATTAGAGCTAGCCCCAACCACCATAGTATCTCTAGTTGTTGCTAAGTAGCGTAGGAAGATATCTCTTAGACTGAGAGATTTGCCCTCTTTATGGACCAATTAGATGAAGCAAAGAAAATAACGACGACTTCCAAGGTCTCTACAAGGGGTAACTCTATGTAACAAATACATGTAGATAAGTTGGTGGAAGAATATAAAGATACCTTCACCTCACCTACAAGAGTATCTCTGTATATCAGGTAATGGATGCAACTGATTTGATTGACACTAGGCGCCACTCTACCCAATGTCCCTAAATACAAATTCTTTCTTCTAGAGAAAAACAATATCAAATGCCAGATTCACAAGATAATATAAAGGGACACATTTGAGCAAGCTCTTCACCTTGTGAGAGTCTAATTATGTTGATCCAAAAGAAGCACGAGATATTGAAACTTTGTAATGACTATAGAGAATTAAACAAAATCATAGTTAAGAGTTGGTACCCCGTGTTCCAAATTGACGATTTTCTCGATTAGCTAAAAGGTGCCAAGTTTTTAGTGACATTGAGATTAGCTCATGCTATCACTAGGTTCTATTAAGCCAACTAATGTGCGGAAGATAACCTTCAAGTAGAAAGAATTAGGTTTCTTTCTGTGGTTGGCCATGTTCTCCATCTTGATTAATGCACCAACAATGTTCATGAGGATTATGGATGATATTTTACAATTGTTCACTAATTATTTCGTGGTTTTATACTTGGACAACAACTTCATCCTCGTCATAACCCAAGAAGAGCATATGCCACACATTTACCAAGTGTTGAGCACCCTACAATAACACAAGTTATATGCCAACCCGGAGAAGTTCTCATTCGACATGTAGATCAATGTTTAATATATGGGGCACATCATGGATAAGCATGGTCTACATTTGGATCCAATCAAGACTGAAGTCAATTGTGATTAATCAACCCCAAAGACACTAACAAAAATCCATAGATTCTTGGGCTTTGTCAGTGTTTACTAAAGGTTCATGTTGGGATTCTCTCATATTGCTCTCCCTTGAGCTAGGCGACCAAGGGTGGAGCCAAGGCCAAGTTTGTTTGGGCCAAGCCACAACATAAATAATTTAAGGAATTGAAGTGTTGCCTCTACTTGATTCTCTTTCTCATTCTGAGGGATTTTGAAGATTGAAATCAAGACAAGCACCTCAGATTACGTTGTCGGTAAATTCCTAACTTAGAATGGAGATCTAATGGCCTATCATAGTGAGATTCTCTCTCACATAATTCGTAGATGAACCACCTATGACAAAGAACTTTACTCCATTTTCTGGCCATGTTGATAGTGGAATCATTACATTATGGGAAAGGAAATGGCCATCCACATTGACCATAAGCTCTACAATTTACGTAGACATGATAGGAAAAATTGCAAAATGACCGCCATCAAAAGTGTCCAGGTATCTTCAACAATTTTAGTTGAATATCAAGTACAAGAAGGGTTAGCACCAATCGAGTTGCAAACTACCTTAATTGACCTCTAGTTGTAGTAGAGACCACGATCATCAATTCCTATGGATACGAGACAATACATGACCCCAATTATATGGCAATGGCCCTAATTTTGCTTCTACAATTCAAACACTAGTTGTAAGTAAACAAGTGTCAAAATTTCACCTCTAGGATGGACTTTTATGCCATTTGGGGAATCTCTGTGTTCCATTAGGTGATCACGAGAAGATGATTTGGGAGGTGCACTATAATGAGGATCCAAGCTACTTTGGGATGGAGAAGGCAATGGTAGCATTGTAGAACCACTTGTACTAGTCAAAGCTTTGATACAACATCGACATATATATATCAAATATTGTACTTCATGTTCCATTCCTAAAAAAGAAATAAAAAACATGGACTATATGCTCCTCTTCCCACTATAGATAATCCTCACGAGTCAATTTTCATAGATTTTATTTCAGCTCCACCCTCAACCAAACATGGTCAAGATTGTATATTTATTGTTGTTGATTAAATTTCTAAAACAACAATTTCAATATCCTACCATAACAATGTCATTACAAAAGGCATGACTAATCTCTTCTTCGAATATGTTTGAGCTATTTTTTATTTCCCAAAACTGATAATTTTGATAAATACAACATATTCTTAAATATTTAATTATTATAAATATTATACTCGATTAAAAATTCCCCTCTCTTTGTATTAATTTGTTGTTTTATTAATCAAATTCGATTAAAAAAAATGAAAAACATGTCAAGACTCTAGATTTTAGATCAATCATATGAATGATCTATGTAACTAATAAACTATTTCTTGCCTAATGATTATCTATTTCTATTTATCTATCTTCGATGTGAATTGCGAATTAAAAAGGAAGCCATAATTTTTTTTCCCTCATGGGACAAGCTATAATGCCCTTTGATTATACACTGAAATTTTTGCAAAGATGTGCATATGATTTTGAAGTGGGGACAACTTTTAATTAAAAAAATTTAGAAGAACCCTTGTCAAGCTATTATAGATTTTAAACAATCATTCTCTTTAGAAAAATATAAGATACCCATTCAATATTAAATATTGTTTATATAAGTTGTAAAAATGATTTGACCACAACATAAATGAATTATTTAAATCATTTAATGAATGAATTATTTAAATCATTTAATGGGACCCTCTAACATAAGGGTTGCTCATTACATCAAGGGAATATATTTATCATTTAAAATCATGTTGGAACCACGACTCAACTTGGTATAAAGTGTCACATTCACAAATGAGTGGATTTTATGTTAATTTATGAAGATAAAAATAAATATCTTTGATAAGTGCGCTTTCCTAAAGTCACATCCGGCCTAGTCACCTACATTAATTTAATTAAATTTATTTAAGTTGCTCATCTTTTTACTATTTCATATTTATTTATTATCTATTTTATTTTGAATTTTTAAAAATTTAACATATTTAAAATGTTTTAGAAATCAAGTAAATGTACTTGTTACTATAATAATAGTGTGTAAGTGAAGAGAGTAGATGTGTAGCTATCACATGTAATTTTCATGAGTGCACTATTAAACAAACAATATTATCCTAAAACTCTATATGTTCTTGAGTTATATAATGCAAATGCTTAAAATCTCAACATTAAATATGCAACACAAATAATCATTTATACATTCAACTCCATTCACAATTACGAGTTGTTTTTTTTGTAGTAGTCTAGTCCCATTCTTATTGTTATCAATTATCCATACCTCATACTAGAGTGTAAATATGCTCCATTACTTGAGAAATCGACTAAAATGAGCTACGTATGATTATGATCTTTTATTGGTAACCATTGGTCCCCCTCCTAGTAATTCGTTACAATAACTACCTTTACCATAGACAATCACCGATTCCCCCCTCTTGGTGATTCATTTCAATAATTGCCTTTATCATAAGCAACCATAAAATTATCGCCCTCTCAATGTTTCATTACACACTTTAAGATCCTCATGATGACAATTTTTTCATCATGTGTTTGGACATCTATAATACACCTTATTCCAAGGAAGATAGTGTGCAAATGATATAGAATTAGACACAATCCTACATCAAGTCTATGTTATGATGCTAGTAAGATCCTTCGTGAATATCAACTCCCATATGATCTATAAATAAATAGATTAATGAGGCTTATGAAGCGGCTATTCTATTAATCTCACTCATATAATTAGAAAACCAATCATCACATATACAAAAAATCATCAATCATCACATAACCACAACATAATGGATATAAACCACTTACTATAATTAAAAATGTAAACTATCCATATCATACACATTCATCTATTCAACATACACATATCTATCTAATGTTAGTGTCCTAGTTTATATCATACATATATTAATCATTAAAATTTGTTTATTAAATAAAGAGATTATAAACAATATAAATAGAATTTAGCAACATCAATCCTAATACAAAGTACAATTTAAATAATATTTCAATTTTTTATTATTACAATTATTTTATATATTTTTATTTAATTTTAAATTATATTTAAAAATTAAATATATTTCACCATTTAAATTTAAATTATATTTAATTTTTTATTATTACAACCATTCCACATATTTTAATTCAGTTTTATTTTCTTGTTGTTTTTCATAAGACGTTTGCATGAAATGATTAATAAATATTTAATAATTTAAGTATGCTAACGGTGATAACATTAAACCATGTAAAACACACAATTATAGAACTTGTAATTTCCAAAGCCATGCTCTTACCTTTTATTTTTTTTAACATTTTTTTTTTTAGTTTTAACTCGTTAGTTAGTTATGTATATTATTATTTTTATATTTTTATGGTCGCTGAGTATAAGGGAGGGAATCAATACTTTTGATCTAAAATCTAATAAGAATAATTTTGATTTAAAATCTAATAAGAATAATTTTGAATTGATAAAATCAAATATATTAAATGTTAATATTGTACAATCTAGTCAAGGATGTTGAATCTTTTTCTGCATTAAAAATCGAAATTTTGTCAATCCAAAATTGCAATTTTAGTAAAGATTGCCTAGTTGAATTTCGGTGATCACAAATAGGAATAGGTAAAAAATGTAGAACATTTTTTAACCTTCCTCTTATTCTTTTTCCTATGAAAATGGTTAGATATTTTGTTTATATTTTCTTTGAAAATGTTTTTGTAATTATCAACATTACTGAATAATCAATAGTGAAGTAGACAATTACTACTTATAAAGGAATAATTTATGTTTATTATGACATTTAATTTACTAGTCTAATTATAATAGTGAATACAAATTCAACATGTATCCAAGGGAAATTGAACTTTAGTAGAGAAACATCATCATCATCCCCACTTTACCAACCAACTAAAATTTATTATCCAATATTTTATCTTACTTATTGTAATTGTTTATACATAAAACATATATAAATAAATAGGAAACGTGATTGTTTGAAACTCTCATTAGGGAGAAAAGTTAACAAAATAATTCTAAAATAATTAAAGGAACTCTGCGTTGAACATTCCTTTATAATTTCATGGAATTATGGATGGAGTTTTTGTTCGAGAGAAATTGATCATGGAGAAGGAGGAGTTGGGTGGATTATTTGGAGGAAGGGGAAGATAAACTCTTCAAATCAATTTTTAGGCGTAGGGATGAGTTCATTGAACAATAGAAAGTGACTAGGGCAAGTTCTAGAGAAAGGAAAGGGAAAATATATTATATCTGAGCTAATCTCAAACCTCTCATGTACCCTAGGTGAGGAGGGGGAAATCACTGAAGTTTTACTCCTTGATCAAACTCTAGAATCCTCGAGCAAGAATCAAGTGAAGTTTTCTAGGGAAGGGTTTGAATCACAAGAAATATTTCCCATCATTGTTAGGGTATGGGGCCAAGCTCAAAGCGTGTTGGATGAGGGCCCTAAGGTCTTCACCTTAAAGGTTTTAAATGGGAGTTTTGAAGGTGTCAGAGAGGAACCAAGTGCAGTTAATGTCAATAGGAACAAATACATTTGAGTTCCATTCTCACAAATAGAGGTGAACGAAGTGATTGTTCAAAGTATTGGAAGGGTAAGGTCTCAAGCTATGGCTTCCTTTCTAAAACCCAATTTTAGGTTGAAGGAAGGGTTTGGATATCAGAGTGGGTTTAGAGAACTAACTTAGAAGGAACTATCGGGTGGAGATAGGAAAAATAAAGGTAAACATGCAAAGATAATCTAGATAACTTCAAACTAGGGAAAGGAGAAAAAACACATTAGGGTTAAGAAGCAAAGCACCAAGCTTGTTTTGGGAGAAGACATCCCCATGGAAGATATCCTTGCTCTAAATGAAAAATCCCTAACATGGAACTTCATTGGAAAGTCTACCTGATAGTTTCCCCTGCATACTTGGATGGAGAAGGTTTGGCTAGGGCTAATTGGGCATATGCCAGAGTTCCATACTCTTATGGAAGGTTGGATAGTTTTCGAGTTGCATTTAGATGTTGATGCCAGGAAAATTCTATTAGGTAATTGGCTCTAGGGACCCACATTTATAGATCTAAGGAGATGGATGCCCTGTTTTGATCTAAGAAAGGAAATAAAGTAATATCAACCTATTTGGGTTGAGTTCCCTAGTATCCCCATGCAACTATGGAATAAAGAGGCCTTGGAGGCTATTATAAATGACTTAGGTCATTTCATTGATATGGAGGAGAACACATTGTCTAAAGTTGAAAGAAAAACTACGAAAATATTGTTGGATCTAGACCCTCGGGAAGGTCTCCCAAAGGAGACGAAGATAGAGTGGGTCAAACGAAAGTTTAATAAAATACTAGACTATTTGCAAATACCTTTTTGGTTCCATAATTGTCATGCTATTGGGCATGTTTTCAAAGAATGCACACGATTGAGGAGGAGGTTGGAATGGAGAAAATTTGAAAGTCCCTCAAACAAAAAACAACTAAAAAATCCTTCTAAAGTATGTGAGGTTGAGGTTATTAGTGACAAGGAAAGAATTATGGTTTTGGATAGACTGGTTAATGAGTCGACCAAATGAGGGGTTTTATCTCAAGAAGATATTATGGTTGATGGATTAAGGGGTTTGCTAAATATCTGTCTTGTAGAGATAAGTGAGGTGTTAAAGTAGAACTAAGAAGCAACTTGGGTAGAGCTTGAACCTTTAGAGCATGCACACGATAATGGTAAGTCAAATAATTATGTTTCTCCTTTGTCACTATTTAATAAAAAATTGGACTCATTAGACTCCATAGAAGTAGACCTCAAAGAATCCTCAAGTTATAAACAATCCAAGGTTTTGGAAATGCCTCCTAGTATTCCCTTGGGAGTAATAACTCCTAACTAGCTAAGTTGCTCATCTATCCCTTTTTTTGTATCATAACCATACGTTGGAGGGAGAAAATCTCAAAGATATAAGCTAAGACATAGGAAATAAATTCAACAAAAGGAAACACATGGGATAGGGGGGGCTCTGGCTTTAGACTCAACCCATGTATCCTCAGTGGGTAGAAAATATTTTATGTCTATAGCGAAAAAGAAGGTAGAAAAGGAGATAAGAGGAGGAATACAAATAACTATTAGGGGGCCTTTAGAGAAGGAAGAAACTCAGAGAGGGTTAACACATGGTTTTTCTCTCTTTAATTCTAGAGGGGTAGGGGGTGCCCACAAAAAATTATCCTTCAAGAGATTCTTTTCCATTTTTAAGCACAAATTAATTATGATTGAAGAGATAAGGTGTGAGGGGGTAAAAGTAAAAGCTGTAATGTCTTCTTTCATAAAATAGTAAAATTTCCTCTCTTTAAACTCCAATCAAAAGTCAAGAGATCTATTAACATGTTGGAATGACTCCCTAGATCTCACACACTCTTTGATTCTAAATGCATGAATCCAAACTAAATTATGGTTGAAGGAATTGGGAAAAATCATTCTCCATTAGTAATCTTTATGGACAATATGAAGATACAAAGATTTATTGGGATAATTTTGGTTCCCTGGGTTCTAGGAAAGTTGATAATGTTATTTTGGGTGGGGGAAATCTTAATTTGAACGTCAAAGTAGGAAAACTATGGGGAGTAAATACTACACATGATCCCTTGGCATACTTCTTTTTTAATATCTGTGAAGAATTAGTTTTATGTGATGTTGAACCAATTAAACTAGTTCATACCTAGAGGAATTTTAGGAGTGGGAATGAAGGGGTGTTTAAAAGGATGGATAAGTTTGTGATGGCATAAAATATTATGCTATACATTGACAAAATAAAATCACAGGTTGGGGAAGGGAGATCATTAGATCATCTCTCAATCCTTTTACTGATTGAAAAAGACGAAAATAAACCTTTCGGGCCCTTTAAATTCAATCATATTTGGTTGGAAGATGAATATTTTAGAAGTTTGATGTGCCAAAATTGGAGGAAATTTGATGCCTCAATGGGAAGTTCAAATATGTACCAATTTTCAAATAAAATAAAGAAAGAAAAAAATTTAGTAACAGAACGGGCAAAACAAAGAACTAAAAACTCTCAAAACAAGTTACTAAAGGTTGAAGAAAAAATCAAAAAAATTGTGTGATGGGAATAGGGAATGAATTTTTATGAAGAGGAGAAAATTAAATTGTGTGATGGGCATAGGGAAGGAGTTTTTATGAAGAGGAGAAAATTAAATTGAAGTACCTAGAAGGGAAAAAAGAAAATTATAGGAATGGGAAGAAGTTGAATGAAGGTTGAAAAGCAGGGAATATATCTGCCAGAGGGAGATGAGAATACAAAGTTGTTTAAAAAGTATGCAAAGCATTCTAGACAAATATAAACATTATATGGGAGATAAGGAAAGCTGATGGAAAAAAGGAAAGAAGATTCTAGGAGATAACAAAAGTAGGAATATAGCATTTTCAAATTATTTTTTAGGAACAACAAGGGAAAATATTGTAGACATTTTAAAAATGACTTCTAGTATTGTCCAAGGGTCATTGAAGGGGAACAAAATGATGATATAGAAGCATAATTATCTAAAAAAAGATTGGAAATAAGAATTGGAATCTTTTAAAAAGGGAGGAAAGTCCATGTCTTGATGTATGGCCTGTAGAATTCTACTTGGGTTTTATGATTGATTAAAGGATGAGTTGCTAAGAGTCATAGAGGAATAAATATCCTATAGGAAAGTTCTTGGAGTGATACATTTGAACTTCATAGCTCTCATTCCTAAGAAGAACAACCCTAAAATTGTTTATGATTATAATTCAACTCTTGTTGTAATTCAATTTATAAATTATAAAATAATAGCAAAGATAATAACCAATGTGCATAAAATGTCTTCTCAAATATTATATTCTCCCATTTTTTTATTTATTTTTTGCATAATAGACATAATCATGATGCAGTGGGGGTGGTCTAGGAAGGCCTCCACTCCACAATGGTAAAAAAGATTCCAACTATGGTTCTAAAATTAGACTTTCCTAAGGCATACAAGAGGGTTAGTTGGAAATATCAATATCATAGGGTAATGTTGATTCATATTAGAATGAGTTTACAAGTTTGTAAATTGGATATTGGGTTATTTAACTTTTGTTTAATTTCTAGTATTGATTAATGGATCAACATCTATATTTTTCTGATTAATGGATCAACATCTATATTTTTCTGTATCAAGGGAAATAAGGTAGGGATGCCCAATGCCACCTTTTCTTTTCTTATTAGTCATTGAAGGGTTAAGCAAGATGGTGAATGCATATAAAAGGGAAGGAATCATGAAAGGTATCAAATTAGGGAGGTTTCTCACTCTCTCTCACATGTTGTTTGTAGATCAATGGGGATGAAGGTAAATGCTCACAAATCCTCCATATTATTCAATTCTATAGAAGATCAAAAAATACATTTTATTCAAATTCTTCCCTTTAATGCATCATCCTTTGATAATGAAATCAAATATCTAGGGTTTTGTTTGAAACCAAATAAATACATTTTTAAATATTGGGATTAGCTTTATGAAAAGTAGAAGGTGGAATCTCTAGTTGGTGTCAAAGATGGTTATCAAGAGGAGGAATATTAACCTTGGTCAAATTAATTCTATTAGTGATCCCCATATATTGGCACTCCTTAGCATATGTTTTTGAAGGTACATTGGAAAAAATAATGAAGAATGTTTCAACTTCCTTTCAACAACAAAAGAAAAAGGGGAGGGCATTCTATCGGTAAAATGGAATAAGGTAGTAAAACCCAAGGATGTAGGTGGCTAGGGATTGAAGAAAATTCATAACTTTGGACAAGCCTCGACAACAAAAAGTTGTGGAGGTTAATGAACTGTGAAGTTTTATGGAAACAAGTGATGTTTTCAAAGTATATTGATCCTTTTTCAATGTAAGACTAGTTTAGGAGTCCAACAAAGTCATTTGTGGGAGATTCCATCAAATGGAAGGTATTAATTAAAGCCTTCCCTCTAATAAGGCACTAGCTGGCATGGAGGGTAGGAAAAGGGGATAGAGTGAGAATAAGGGAGGACTTGTAGGTGAGTTGTGTAGGTAATCATCGGTTATTAGAGCCTCTAATTAACTCTATGTTTGGACAAGATATCACTCTTTAGTAGAGGCAACATAACTAGATAATACTTCCATTTGGAATCAAGGAGGGAAAATTATCGACAATCTAGTCCTACAGGAGATGTGGTAAGGGAGTGGAACCAATATGTTTATAGACTACAACATAATGCTACTAGGCTAAGGGATGAAGAGAATGAAATAATATGGTCTAAAAACGACTATTTAAGAAGGTTCAGAAGACTAGTTTTGAGGAAGCCAAAGAGGAGGAAAATAAGTTGTGGTGGAAGCCCTTACGAAAAATTAAAACCACACTGAAAACAAGTTTATTTATGTGGCTAACATTATAAAATAAAATAAAGTTTTGACTTGGGACAATTGTAAGAAAATGTCATGGAAAAGTCCAAGTAGTTGTGTCCTTCGCAAAAACAATGAGGAATCTGTTGATCACATATTAGTGCATCACCCCTTTACAAAATAAGTTTGGAATGCAGTTATGAATCTAATAGAAAGAACATGATGTTGGGTAGGGGACTTTATGGGCTTATATCTGGAAAGATGGTTAAAGGGTCAAGATATAAAAGAACACAAGGCTCTTTTGTGTATTGTTGCATGGGCCCTCTAATTCGTGATGAATGAAATGATCTTCTAGGATAAGGACATTCATTATTTCATCAAATCAACTATGCATTTGAAGGGGTGTGGAAACCTAGTAAAGAGGAGGTACCAAGAATTTTGATAAAGCCTTAAATTGATAAAGCTTATGCATGAGGACAGTTTAATGGTGCATGTCAAGGATCATCTGAATTCTGTGGAGTTGGAGGTGCCTTATACCTCAAGGAAAATCATATATTTTCCTACAAAGCTACTTTCGGGGAAGGTACAAACAATATGACTGAAATGTATGCTCTTTAGTTGATTTGGAAGAAGGTACAAACAATAATGAAATGTATGCTCTTTGGTTGCTGATGAGAATAGCCTTTGAAAAAGGTATAAGTCAACCCTTTGTATCATGGGTGACTCTAAGCTATTCATTAGTTTGGAAAATGGTAATTTTTTTTAGAAAACTTGGTTCTATTCCCAATAATGGAACTTAAAGAGTTAAAAAGAAATTTATCCAAAAATTATTTTCAGCGTATTTATAGAGAATTATATGTTGAGGGAGATGAGTTATCCAAACAAGATTTATCTCTTCAATATGGTATTTTTAGTGCTACAACGGAAGCAATGGACAACAATGAGTCCCGGGTATCAAGAGATGATAAATAAGTTCCCTTGCTTCAAGAAGATCAATTAAAGTTCTTGAAGAAAGAGATGGATATCTCTTTGTACTTTCGTGTTTAGTCATGAAACTCTTTTTTGTTTTTTTGTTTCAAGATGCCTAAAAAGCAATGGAACACGATAATAATAAAATTTATGAAGACATGATTATCTTACATTTGTTTTTCTTAAAAAAAATAAAAATGACAAAAGTTTATTGAAATGTTATAAAAGCACATCTCTTAATGTATATTTTGATTTCTACTTGAAATAACAAATATACAATTTTTATCTAAAAAAAAACATCTATAAATAAATTCTTTCCATACATAACAATACTATTTTCTTAAATCTATCATAAATCATAAAATATTTAAAAAACAATATTTTTTTTTACTTAATTTTTCTTTTAAATATAATTAAAAAAAATTAATAAAATATTATTAACCCTTTTATTTATATGTAAACTAATGTCCAAACTAAGCTTCACAATAGCATCTTATTTTGCTTATTGTACTGCCTCCCAGGCAGTATACATAGTGATGAGTTCACTTTGACTACTCTATTAATTTGGGTTGACTTTAAAATTTTTGTAAAAAACTTAATGTGTAACATAACAAACTCAAAATTTTATTTTTTAATATGTAAAAAAAACTGAATTTTCTTACATTTCATTGGCTGATAACTTTATAGTGTTATTGCAGCCTTCACGTATTTCGAGATCAGAATTAACTCAATGACATGACAGATTGGGTAAGGGTAAGTTGAATTTATATTTTATATTTATATTTAATAATTTTATATTTATATTTAATAATTTATGGTCAAGTTTTCATGACAGACTGAGGAGGCAGTACGCGCAGCCTCGCTGCCTTGTTTAAGATGCAACAACATCTGCTTTTACAATTTAAAATAACTAAGCTTCAAAATAACATCTTATTTTGCTTATTTAGGATGCAACAACATCCGCTTTTACAATTTAAAATTTTGGTAATACATAATACTATATAAAAAATTAGATGTTATAACATCTAAGAGAACATTGTATAACAAGTGAAGCTGCAGAGTAGCAAGTTTTTGTCTTCAAAGACTGTAAGGTAGGAAACATAAGTTAGGCAGAGAGAAGATTGTAATGTAGGAAACATAAGTTAGGCAGAGAGAAGGGAACATAGGTAGCTGGGATAACGAGAATAAGTCCAATACTCGGACCTTGCGCACAACTGACGACAATGGAAGCATACACATTGCCAATTATGTAGACACCTTCTCCTCCCCTCATGATTGGGATAATAAGTCTCATTGCTTCACTGCTAATTTTCACACTAGTATGATGTAGTTGCTTTTAAGGGTGAATACTTAGTTGAAATCTTAGCACAATCTTATATTCCAAATGAATATCAATGTTTAAAAATGACCTCTAATTTATTAAATTTAAAAAGGAAATAGGTGTGATAGACATGTTCTTAACCATTAGACCCACTCAAGTTGTATATTATGAAGAGTAACACATGATTTTATAGTTAATATGTCGCCAACTGCTTTGTAAAAACTAAATGTGATAGACATGACAATATTTACTTGTGAATAAGAGGTGTGCAACATAGATGTCTATAATGGTATGATGCACATGGGGGATCATGGTGATCTTGGAAGCTAAGGGGTAGAATTCCATGCTTTACATAAAGAACAAACGACATTGTGCATTTTTTTAATTATTTTTATCTGGTTAAAAAGATTGCTTTGTCCTGCATTTTTTATTATTTTTACTGTAATGTTAAAAAAATTAATATATTTAAAATCAATGGCAAAGTATTTTATGTCAAAAATAAATAAAACAAAATATATGTAATTATTTAGATTTTCCGTCTAATGCATCGTGCAATTTTTTTATTATTCTTATCTTATGTAATTTTTTTTATTATTCTTATTCTTATGTAATTATTTAGATTTTCCGTCTAGTGCAAGTTTTCAGCCTAACATTTCGACTCATATCTTACCTCTATATAAAGTCAAATAAAGCCTCAAACTTTCTCATTCGTAAATCAAAAAATTGTCAATATTTGATACATAGAAAAAATAAATTAAAATATACAATTAAAATTTTCTTTAAAATCTTTGATTTGTGTGCTGAAATAAAACTAAAAAGAAAAACCGGTTACATCAGTCACTACCTCAAGGCAGGGACTAATGATTACATATTATAATGTTCAAGTGAACCTCTAAAAATTGGACGCTACCGGCTACATCAGTCCCTGCTACCTCAAAGCAGGGACTAATAATTACATATTATAATGTTCAAGTGAAGTTCTAAAAAATGGACGCTATAACGTCTTTTTGGACATTGATTTCTAAATATTATAGCCCTTTTTTAGAGTCTAGTATTTGGGCAAGGAAACATCCATTTTAAAGACATTTTAAAGTCCCCTTGGGGCTAGTATTTAAAGTCTTGATTGAATCCAAATGATGGTGTGATGGAAATATGATATGATAATGTGATGGAAATATGATGAATTAATTTCTTTTCATTAATTTAACTATTACTTATATATATAAATAATAAATAAAATTTTAATTATTTTATTTTATTTTAATAAATAATATTATTTAAATAATTTTGTCAATTAATTATATATTATTTATTTATAATATGATATATAATTGAATAAAATAAATAATAAAAACAATAATTTAATTAATATATAACAAATAAAATAAATAAATTATTTATTTGATTTTATTTATATATTTTTAATGATTTAAGTATAATATAATATGTTATTTTTGGAATTTATTTTAAGTGAGGATAACACTTCTCTTCTCAATCATTCAAATTAAATTGAATTAATAAAATTATTTATTTAATTTGATTTATATTAAAAATTTTATAATTTAAAATTAATATAACATGTTATTTATATGAATTGATTTTAGGTGGAGAGGATAACATTTTTCTTCTTAACCACTTAAATTAAATATAATTAACAATTTAATTCACATTTATAAAATAATATAATAATAAAAATAATTTTATAAAATTTATTATAATTTTAATGATAAAATCAAATTAGCAATAATAATAATGAGGACGATGAAATTATAATAATGAGAAATGAATGAATAATTTAACACTTTTTGGAATATGTGTGTAGGTGAAGTTGGACTATATGTGTGTGTATCATGAGACACACACATATCTCTAATAAAATTATAACAATGAGAAATGAATGAATAATTTAACACTTTTTGGAATATGTGTGTGAGTGAAGTTGGACTATATGTGTGTGTCATGAGACACACATATCTCTAATGACAGACACAAAAAGTTGAAGTTCTCATCAATATGATCATTATCATTGGTTTTATCTTAGTCATCGTCAAAATCATTTTCTTAATCATCATCATCCTGATCATTATCATTATAATTAAGAATAATTTGACCATCCTAATTAAATTCTATATTTAAAATAAATGAAAAAAATAATAAAAAGTAAAATAATCACAAGTCAACAATTTAATGTTTTGTGATAAAATTATTTAAATTAATCCATAAAAATGAAATCTTAAAATAATGTTTTTTCATAGAATTATTTAAATTTGATATAAAAATGAAATATTAAAATAAAGGATAATACTGATTAAAAAATACATGAATTTAATGAAAAGAGGTTGTTTTCAAACAATTAAGTATATAGAATTAATAAGTGATGTTCAATCAATTAAATCAATAAAAATAAAATTGATTAAGGAATACATGAATTTAATGAAAAGATGTTACTTTCAAATAATTAAATATATAGAATTGATACAATCAATTAAATCAATAAAATTAATAATAATATTTGACATATAAAAAACAATTAAATGGAAAAAAATATATTAAATATATTAATTGATAAATGATGTTTAATTAATTAAATCAATAAAATTAATAATAATATTTGAATTATAAAAAATAATTAAATGAAAAAATATATATTAAATATATTAATTTTTTTTTTCAAGTTTTAAATAATTTTCTATATATGAAGTAAGATTTGAAAATATTATTTTACATTTAAATTGTGCTTTTAAAGCTAATGTTGATCTCTTCTTTTTAAAAGCACTGTTGATGAGCGGGAGCGCGCGTTAGGGTTAGGTGCTGGTGCAGAGAGTAGAGTGTGTTCATGGCGGCGCCAAGGGGAGGGGAGGCCACCCCCCCTCCTTCGAGATCGATCGAGGATGCCTTTCGTAGGCTTGTCAACAGTAGAGGGAAGAGGTCCTCCCCTCCGGTGATCCCGAAATTTATCAAGAAGCTGGAGGAAATACCTGAAATCGCATTACCAGAAGAAAGACCAATGAAAATTGCCGTGGCGTTGGCCCAAAAGGGTTTAGTGGGTCAGTTTATGGGTCTTTGGCCATCCACCAAGACTACAGATGATTGGATTCAACGGAATTGGAGGCCAAATCTGGAACATGGTGTTACCTGTTACCCGATTGGAAGAGGATTCTTCGTGTTTGAGTTCATCTCAGAAGAAGATCGAGACTTAATCTTCAGGAATGGCCCCTACTTCATGGGGACGCAGAGTCTATATCTGAATAAATGGACTCCTGATTTTGATCCCTTGGCGGACACGCCCAAGGAAGTGACAGTGTGGGTCAGACTACCAAACCTTCCAATGCACTGCTGGGACTTCGAATCACTGCAGAGGATAGGGAACGGAGTTGGTAGGTTCATTGACAGAGCTGACAACAAAGGACAGTACACCTGCGCCAGAATCTGTGTGGAAGTCGATCTTGAAGCGGGCCTCCCTGAGGCAGTAAAGCTAACTGTTGGAACCTGGACTCATTATCAGAAATTAGACTATGAGCACCTACCATTCAAGTGTCGGAACTGTCAGGAGCAAGGACACTTCCAAAGACACTGCCCCAAAATGAAAACCAATGGGAAAGAAGACGCAGAAGGTTGGCAGAAGGTGAAGAAAGGAAAAAACGCATATAATGCCAAAAGCAAGGACAAAATGACCCAGGAACCACCAAAAGACGGCAGCTCAAAGCAAAACCTCCAAGAAGCCCCATCAGAAAAGAAAATCCCCACGAATGAACCAGAAGGAGAGAAAGATCAAACACCGTTGGTTCCAGTTGAACCAATCTCGCCCTCTACGGCTTCTAGTCCGACAAAGGAGAATATCAGTTTGGACACGGATACAGGAGTTGAAACCCCAGAGGAGGAAGATACGGAAGCAAGCAGCCCGAAAGGAACGCCAGGCCAACCAAAGAGAGGAAGGAAGACTGAAAAGAAGAGAAGGGAAGAGCAATCCTACAAGGAAGTGGTTCAAGGCACACAGTACACAATTCTAGAGATGGTGAATACTAGATCGGGGGAGAAACTAGGGAAGACACCGAAGGGAGGTCTCCCACCACATCCAGGTAAATAATGCAATACGTCTCCTGGAACTGCAGAGGACTGGGAAGCAATCTGAAAGAGGAATCCATGAGGGACTTAGTAAGGCTTGTGAGACCAGAAGTCCTCCTTATCCAGGAGACGAAAATGGAGGAGGAAGACCTCCTCCGGGCAAGCAGTGCGTTCTGGAAGAATGGCCCTGGACGGGCAGTGAGCGCTAGAGGAGCCTCGGGGGGATTAGCAACTTTCTGGGACTCCACAAAGATAGATTTAGTAGAAGAAGAAAGAACCACCCATTGGTTATTTACCAAACTGTACCATAAAGGCTCTGGACACCTGGTAAGTCTATTTAACTTGTATGTCCCTGTTTCATTTAATGAGAAGAAAGAATGTTGGGACTCATTAAAATCGTTTCTCAATCGGCATAATCTTGAGAACTTAGTAATAGTGGGAGATCTAAATGTGACCCTCTCACTGGCCGAGAAGAAAGGGGGTTCTATTGTTCGGGACCCTGCTAGAGAATGGGTAGAAGATCTGATGTCAGACTGGGAGTTGGAAGATATTTCCCCAACCAATGGGAAATATACTTGGACCAACAAAAGGATAGGACCAGGCCACATAGCATCCAGGCTTGATCGCTTCCTCATCCACTCCTCCTTTCTTACCCTTGGCCTCTTGGCAACCTCCAAGATACTTCCGCATTACACCTCGGACCACAAACCTATCTCTCTCTCCCTCTCTCCTGGTTCAACGTTAGGCCCTGTTAGCAATATTTCTTGTAAGGGGTTTAGAATGCAGAAGAATGGGTTAAAAACCCACTTATCCTAAGTTTGGAACGCAAGCGTGCCTGTGGTAAACAACAAGTGGATCTGGACGACAGAGATCAACGCGCCCGGATCAACGGCGTACGGGCGATTCCGGACCCCCCCTGCCTTTCTACCTTTACGCGGAGGGTGGGGGGTCCGGAATCCAGGGCGCATCTCTTTGACGGCTGAGATTGAGGCGCCCGGATCGACGGCGCGCGAGGCGATTCCGGACCCCCCCTGCCTTTCTACCTTTAAGCGGAGGGGGGGGGGTCCGGAATCGGGCATGCATCTTCCCAACGGCTGAGATCAACGTGCCCGGATCAACGACTCTCAGAAGATCCCATCCTTCTCAGCTGCTCTGTTCTTAACCCTGTGGGCCCCTTCCCCGTCGTGTTGCCTTTTTCGCCTCCTTGCCATCTGTTCTCCTCCTGGTCGTGCGATGAGGCTCGCTCCCTTTAGCCTTCCCTCATTTTCCGACATCTGTCCACCTCCCATCTTCTGGTCCATGTGGTCCCTCCCCCCATATCATGATCCACTCACCTTCTCGTCCCCTGCCATGTGTCTCCTCCACCACAACACCATCCACCATGCACTTTTACTCCTGCACTCCCTGTTGTTTCCACCTGTGTCCTGTCCATCTCCCGTGGCATTCCTCATCCCGCCATCATTCTCGCCATAAGGGTCCCGCACAACAGTCCAGCGAAGCAGTATCCCAAGAAAGACCGTTCAGTTGATCCAGGTGGCACCATTGAGTGGCCTCCACGTCCCAGAAGACAGAGTTGATCGAGGTCGTCCCCAATCCCAAGGAAGCAGTTATTATCGCCGTGAAGGTGGTTGAACGTCGTCTTCTTCCTTAAATGGAAGATCAGGAAAGGACAAAGCGTACAAGAAGACTGATAGTCCTTCCTGATGGAGATTGCGTATGGTAAACCACTACAGGACAGTCAGAAGTCCCATTGCGTCTGTCGTAAGTGCACGATCATCTAGAGTCTGCATGCGCAGACTGTCAGAAGACATGCAGACGCAATTTTTTAAATACAACGTCTTGTTTTTGCTGCTTTTGTTTTGTTTTGGCTATATGTAGGAATTTTTTCCATTTTGTAAAGCATCGATGGTAGAGCTAAGCTCCCGACTGTAAAGTTTCAGCAAATATTCTGGTTTCCTGGTTATGCCTCTGCGTTTGAGACTTCTTGGTTTATGACAAACAATTCCTCTTTTTCCATCTTTGTTTCATCTTATGCTGGAGAGTTCACAGTTGAATGATTCACGTGGATCGTTACAGTTATGTTACGATAAAGGATTTGTTGTGGCATTTTTGTAGTCTCTGGTTTTCTATGTTTGAATATAAAGAGACTTTGTGTTCGAATGCTTTCTCCTCCAGTCTGTGATGAACCTGATGTTTATGATAGACCTTTGCACTCTTCTCATGCAAGTCTTCCACCTACTAACCCTTTATTTGCAACTCACTGTTTGAAGTTTATCAAGACCTCACTCGTTCGTGCACGCCCAGCCTAGTTTCTGAGTTGACACGATACTGTTTTGAGTTTCCTCCATTTGATCACCACTTTAAAACAAATCGTGACATTAAACTGATGGGCGTCGGGCTCTGCTCGTGCAAGCAATCCAGGAGTGACTTCCGGCTCCAACAGGCCCCATTCCGTTTAAATTCTGCCCAACTTGGACAGGTCAAGATGGCTTTCTCAACCTAGTTCAAAACACCTGGAACAAACCTATCTCTGGCTCCCCCTTTTTTGTTTGGGAAGAGAAGCTCATAAGACTCAAAGTTAACCTTAAAACATGGGCTAAAAAGATAGGCTCTCCCATGGACGAAAGGAAAAGAAATCAGAAGAGCTTGGAAAGGCACCAACTGATCATGGAAGAAGCCCAAGTCACCCAGGAGCTACTCAGCCGGGAATCCGAGATTCAAAGGAAGTACCACAAAAGCTACAGAGAAGAGGAAATCTACTAGAGAGTCAAATCAAGGGCGCTTTGGCTAAGAGATGGAGATAAGAACACAACTTTCTTCCACAAGCAAGCCCAGGCACGAAAAAATTACAACTCCATCAGTGAGATACAATGGCAAGACCAAGTCATTAAGTACGCCCAAGGCATGAAGGAGGCGACTCATACCTTCTTCAAAAATCTTTACTCAGCACCTGATATGGAGGCATTGGACTCGAACTCCTATCCATTATCAGAAGTTCCAGCCCTGGTTGATGAAGATGACAATTGGATGCTGAACAGGCCCGTCAACATTAACGAAATCAAGAAAGTCGTCTTCAATATGAACCCTAACAAAGCGCCTAGGCCGGACGGGTTTATAGCCCGTTTCTACACTTACTGTTGGGATATAATAAAAAAGGATCTGTGCAGAATGGTTACAAAGTCTCAGAATTGCAATAAGCTGGGTGGCAGCACAAATTCTTCTTTCTTGGCCCTCATTCCAAAAGAAAAAGACGCTAAATTTTTTAACAGATTAAGACCTATATCCCTTTGTAACACAGGTTATAAAATCATTACCAAAATAATGGCAAACAGACTCAAACAAATTTTGCCGAAGTTGATCCCGGAAAATCAAGGAGGGTTTGTGAAAGGGAGACAGATTTTAGATAACATTATTCTAGTCCAAGAAGCCATCCATACCAGCTGCAAGAAAAAAGAGAAGGGCATGGTAATCAAGTTGGATTTAGCCAACGCGTTCGACAGGGTCAGACACGACTTTCTGTTTGCAGTTATGAGGAAATTTGGGTTCAGTCAGAGGTTCATCGAGTGGGTTAAGGCCTGTATTACAGGTCCTTGGATTGCCCCTTTGATAAATGGTCGTCCGACCAAGTTTTTCCAGGCTTCAAGAGGGCTAAGGCAAGGCTGCCCTCTCTCCCCAGTGCTCTACGTCATCCAAGCCTCGGTGCTAAGCTTCCAATTGCAGAGTTGTCTCCAAAGCAAGGTCCTACCAGGCATAAGAGTAGTTCCTACAATCAAGGACGTTAGCCATGCTCAGTTCGCTGATGACACCCTTTTATTGGGCGAGGCCAACCTCAAGACAACAAGGAACTTCAAAACTGAACTTGACCTCTACAAAGCCAGCTCTGGCAATGAAATAAACTATCATAAAAGTAAGATTTTTGGATGGAACTGCAACCCGCGAGAATTGCTGCAAATAGGCCGGATTCTTGAAATGGAAGGTATCACAACCTGGGACAACTTCACCTATCTGGGGATACCAACTTTCAAAGAATCCTCTAAGGTTGCGCACTGGCTACCCCTGGTGGATAAACTCAAAAACAAGATGCATGCGTGGGGAGCAAATTGGCTCAACAAAGAAGGCAAAGTTGTGTTGATGAACTCGGTCATTACCAGCCTCCCAATTTATCAGTGTTCGGTGCTCCTCGCTCCCAGGACTATAACAAATAAAATCGATGAACTGCTCCGGAGATTTCTATGGGAAGGAGGCAGGAATTGTGAAAAGAAACTCCACCTAGTAAAATGGGACAAGGTCAAGAAGCCAAAGATGGAAGGGGGTCTCAGTATCAGAGATGTGGCTGTTCACAATCTTGCTATGGGAGGTAAGCTTCTTTGGAATATGATTACCGGGAAAAGAACCTGGAGAAAACAGATTATCAGGAAAAAATACTTTACAGGTGATAGAGAAAGATTTCTTGAGAGACCAACAAAAGTGAAAAAAGTCTCCCCGATCTTCACCTTGTGCCAAAGAGCCCTGCCTTTCTTTAACCCAAAGCTCACCTGGATACCGGGGAACGGGACAAAAATTAGGATCTGGGAGGACTCCATTCTTGGAGAACAACCCCTCACAAGGTTAAGAGAAACAAGGAACATCAAGGATTGGCTCTTGGCTAACAATTGCAGAACGCTTTGGGACCTATCCCTATGGAAGAATGATGACAATGAATCCTGGGAAGACTGGAATCTTGGGAACTATTCGGACGATCTCAAAGAGGAAGCAACATTTCTCTTGGATTTCCTCCAAGGAAAGTCGCCAATTAGTGCCAAATCCAAAGACAAGCGGGGTTGGGGATCATATTCGGGGTTATACACAACAACATATGGCTACTCGGAAATTCTTGAAGTGCCGTGGGTCCCTCCAAATCCAGGCCCATGGAAAGCACTATGGAACTTTCCCTCAATCCCTAAAGTAGACCTTTTTGTTTGGACCCTGCTCCATAACAACATCTTAACCTTTGATAACCTAAAGAGGAAAGGCTGGGAAGGGCCTTCTCGATGTCCTCTGTGCAAACAAGCAGAAGAAACCACTGTGCACCTTCTCCTTAACTGTGAGTTCTCCAAAGAAGCTTGGGGCCTCCTCTTAGGATCAGTCTCCTTAATCCTTCCAGCCTCTGGCTCGGAACTCTTAAGCAATTGGGTGTCTTTGTCCCCTTTCAATCTGAGTAAGAAAAACCTCCTCAAAACCGTCTGGATGTGGATCCCCAAATTCTTGTGTTGGAAGATTTGGTTGGAGAGGAATAATAGAATTTTCAAAGAGGAAAGTAGACTGCCATCCCAGGTGGCTATTAAAGCCAAAACTATGATCTCAGAAGCCCTAAACGTGAAGACCTCCATCAGGAACTCGACCACTCTCTCGGATGAAGAAGAAAGCTGGCTTAAGGAGTTCAGCCTAACCCAACTTGACATCAAAGGAATCAAACCCCCGCAAAAAAGGAATTGGGAAATACGGATGGAGGAACAAGAATTCTTGAAATGGAGATCTTCGCTGAATGAGTGGTGTCTCTTCTTCGATGGGGCCTCAAAAGGTAACCCCGGTCAAGCAGGAGGAGGGGGCATCATTTTCGAACCCTCTGGTACAATCCACCTGTCTTACGCTTGGGGCTTAGGATACACCTCCAATAACCAAGCTGAATTTCTAGCTCTATGGCAAGGCCTCATTCAGGCGTTAAAGATGGACGTCCAAAAAATTATGATTTTTGGAGATTCAAAACAGGTTGTAGATGCATTGAACTCCAAAAAGATCCCAAAGGATATAATTCTGGCCCACTTGTACAAGAAGATCTTCCTCCTACTGCCGTAGCTCAGGGAATATAAAATTTACCATGTGCTGAGAACTCTGAACGGTCAGACAAACAATGAGGCAAATCGTGGTACTCTTCTGAGCAAAGCACATCTGAATTTCAATGGGGGAGCATCTTACCATAAAATTCCCTAAGCTAATGAAATAACGCGAGCTGTCTCTTCACGCGAGTAAGGCGTCAGTACCCGCAGGAAATCGGATCCAGCACATCTCTCGTGGGACGGGCGCAATCTCAGACCAGAGATTCGGTATCAGCGTCAACCCAAGGGGGATCACGAGATGTAGCAGGTGGAATAGATTAAAAGGAAACCCGTTGATGCAAGTCCTCATCTCCTCAGACAGTCGTGCGAATTCGCTGAGCACAAGGAAGAAGCAGAGATTTAGCAGCAGAAGGGATGGAGTCGTCTTCCAAGTCACCTCTCTCTCCGTGGGAGCGACTCGAATTGATTAAAGCAGAGCTGGAAAGCATCAGAGCGTCCACGAACCAGAGGAAATGGGAAACGCTAAACATCGAAATGCAGGAACTAAGGGAGGATCTAACAAAAGAACTTCAGACAGGACTCAAGGATGCTGCCATCCTCATGGGCGATCTGGGAAAACGCCTCTGTAAATTGGAGAAACAGGTTGAAGAGCTTACCAAGGCACTCAGCAAGATTTCGGAAGCTACAGCAGAAGCAACCTCCAAAGTTGGGTAAGGAAGATCATCGTTGGTGGGCTTGGGCCAACAGCCCTAAGTGCTCTTGAGGAACCCCCGCAGAAGTTAATGTTTTCGATAAATAGTAGTTTAGCTTCATATGTCTGTGAAACACCAGAATCTAGAATTTTGGATTTTGTTTGTAAGGTTAAGGGTCCATTTTGAAAGATAGGAACCAGGGTAGTAGCTTGGATTATGAAATGTAAGGGTTTGGCAACCCTCTCTGTCAGTTATTAAATAAAGTTCTATAACCGTTTATGTTAAAAAAAAAAAAAGATTTGAAAACATGACACACCTTTGCGTTATTATTATAATTATAAAAATAATGCAAAGTTTTTGTACATAACCATTCATATAGTAAATGTCATTTAATATTAAATGCAAGGAGTGGGTCATCTTTAGGCATATCATGTGACCTCAAATGTTATAAAAGGATATTCCTCTCCAAAGCAATTTGGGTGGCATCATAAGTTTCACTTTGCTTCACTATTTTCACACATTCCCCTATATTTTTAATGCAAAGTAGATATGCTCTAGAGGTATTTTCATACATTTCCCTCTCTTTTTAATGTAAAGTAGATATGCTCTAAAGGTATTTTCATATATTCTCCTCTCTTTTTAATGCAAAGTATGCAAAGTAGATATGCTTTAGAATGAAAGATGATATATTAATAATATTTATATACTATTTTTTTTAGATTGTCAACTAAGTTAAAGATAAATTATGCTTTAGAATGAAAGATGATATATTAATAATATTCATATACGATTTTTCTAGAGTGTCAACTAAGTTAAAGATAAATTGAAACCTTGCAGAGTGTGTTAAGACTTTGCAAAGTGTGTTGATTCAAAGTAAAAATGAGAATATATTAGTGTAGATTCATCTTAAATTTAAATTTATCAAATATCGAGAGGAATCAAATTCTTTATTGTGTAAAATTTAATTTATATATTATTATGTAAATATGTACCTATGCAATTTTTTTTAATTGAATCTACTTTTTTATTTATTTTTAATGTAACTTTATGTAATCTAACTTCAATATCTAATCTAACATAATGTGACAACATCTCCCATCTAACATCACTATCTAGTTTAACATCAACTGACAACATCTCCCCTATATTGAGTTGTAGAGCACCTCATTACTCTCGATATAATTACAAATTTGTTTAAATTTGATAATTCTTAAAAATGAATGATAATATTGATGTAAAATAGATGATAAATTTTAAAACAATAATTTAGATAATAATATTTTTCTAAATAATAATGCATATTACATACACATTATTTTTAAAATATATATTTAGTAATTTTAATTAAAAAATATTTAATTTTATAAAATTATTTTTAAATGATTTGAAATTTAATTAAAAAATATTTAATTTATAAAATTATTTTTAAATGATTTGAAATTAATACTGTTCCTATAGAATGTTTCTAAGTGTGTTTATAATTATTTAAAAAAATGGATATGTGATATCTATTCTCTTGAGAAATATTGTTTGAGATATATGATTAATCCACATCACATGCATGGTAAAGAACATGGCAAATGCATATTAATTTTATATTCATCAACAAAGATTGATATAATGTTGATTCACGAGTGATCCCATTTCATTGATGTCATAGTCCATGTTGCAAAGATATTTCACTAACTTCGAAAGAATCAAATGTGACTTGCGATTGAATCATGATATATGTAAGATTCCTTGTCAATTGATTTGAACTTGTAACATATCAATTTTGCACTATAGTACTGACAACACCATCGCACCAGTGATGGCATAGTATGGGCTACTTCCATGCTCTATCCATATGTGATCCGCCCATGTGACATCGATATCTTTCTACATTTCTTTTATGTTAGACCTCCTTTCTTGAGTCAACTTTTACCTTTGTGTAGACATATTACCTCTTTGAGAATATAATAATCCTTATTTAGGGGTTTTTTACCACTTTTCATCTCCTATACTTTTGCTCTTGGTCATTAGTTTGGATCACTTTGATCCTTTGGGGCACTTATTTGGGATGTTACTTTATTCTATGGGTTCAGTGTGGGGTGCATTCTTTTAGTTGGGTTTATAGTTGTTGGGTATATGTTGTATTTTTTGTAAAATTGATCTCATGTATTGTACACTGATATGGGAGAAAAGGGGGTCTGGGGTGTTTTGCACCCCACAGCTAGAAGGTTTATGGGGGTTTGGTGGCGGGAGTTCCTAAGAAATTTTTTTTGGTCCGTTTTTTGCGGTTTTTGGCAGTTTTCGGCACATAGTTTTCGTCGATGGATTCTGATCCCGGTTAAGGAATTAGGGTTGTTGACTAATTAGTGTCAATGGATTAGGGGTTTGGATTCCGCATGATCTCATATATATATATATTGTATTTTAAACAATGAAGATGACGAATAAAGAAGATTAGAGGTGCAACTCTAAACAAGTTGCTGGTTTTCCTGGTTTGGGTTTCCAGGGTAAAAATATATGTGTTATGTGTGTGTGTGTCATTGTGTCTTTCCGTTTTTATTGAGATCTACAATATTGATTCTTTAGGTGAAAATAAATGGTGAGTAGTTCGAAAATAAAGATCGAGAAATTTAATGGGCAAAGATTTGAAGCTCAAGAAGGAAGATCCGTTGGTAAGAAAAGATCAATGGATCGCGGTGGATCAAGGTACCGCACCTACGAGAACGCCAGTAGAAGACAAGAAAAAGTTGGATCAGAAGGTAAAGAGCACAATCTGGTTGTGTCTCTCAGATTCAATATTACTGAATGAGTCAGGGGAAGCTACAACCAAGGCATTATGGGATAAGTTGGGGACTTTGTATCAGTGTAAGTCCCTGGTAAATAAACTATTCCCTCAAAATAAGCTGTATAACCCGAGGATGAAAGACGAGGACTCGGTGATAGAGCATCTGAACACCTTCAATACTGTGGTAAGTCAACTATTATTTGTTGACATTAAGATTTCTTATGAAGACAATTGTATTAGTTTACTGTGCTCTTTACCAAACTCGTGAGATAGTCTGGTTGTGACCATAGGTAGTAATACAACTACTTTAAGTTTTGATGATGTTGTCTCATCCTTGTTGTCGGAGGATATGAGGTGAAAGAACATGGAAGGACAAAGTGCAGATGCATTATTTGCAAGAGGATGCTCCCAGGAAAGAAATAGATCCAAGTCCTCGAGTGGGATATCTATATCTAATGGTAGATCTAAATCTCCTGAAAAGTTTGTGAAGGTATGTTGGAGATGTGGAAAAGAAGGGCACTACAAGAAGCAATGCAGATCAAAAAGTGTTGAGAGAGGGAAGGGATTTGAAGACGATCCTTCTACAAAAGAAAAAAAAAAACATCCTCGGAAGAAGGAGGGGATGTGTATTTAGCTTCTTCAAGCACACATGTAGATCATGAGGCACGGATGGTTAACTCAGACGCATCCTTTCATATGACTCCATGTAGGGAATGGTTCTGTGAATATGAAAGGTATGATGGAGGTGATGTTTTCCTAGGTGATAAATCGATAACCAAAATCATAGGACGAGGAAAAGTCAAGTTGAAGCTCATGGTTGGAAGGATTAGAACACTCCCTGGTGTTTTACACATCCCAAGTTTGGCTAAAATTTTTGTTTCTGTAAGAAAAATGGACGATGCAAAGGTCAAAATAATATTTGAGAAAGAAACTTGCATGATGGTTCAAGGAGCAATGGTGTTCCTGAATGGAGTTCAGATTGAAACTATGTATAAGCTACAGGGAAGCACTATTAGTGACGGGTGTAATAGTTCCTTTGTTCCTAAGATTGGAGCCGAAGAAGAAAAAAATCCTACAGTCTCTCGAGAAAAGGCTATGCTATGGCATCAAAGACTAGGTCATATCAAAGAGAAGGGATGTCAAATACTACATGGTAAAGGTATGGTTGAAGGTATGTCTAATTACTCTCTAGATTTTGATTTTTGTGAGTATTGTGTATATGGGAAGCATAATCAGGTAAGATTCCCCTTTGGTGCAACAAGGGCAGATGGAATTTTATAGTTGGTGCACATTGATGTGTTTTGGACCTGTGTCGGTTCCATCACTGGGAAAATCTGTAATATCCCCAAGGACGAGCCCTATTGTAATCATGTTTATGAATTGTAAATCATGTTTTGTAGGCTGGTGAGCCGAGTATTGATAACCTGGTGGGCTTATGTGTTTATTAGGCTAGAGAGCCTAAGTGTTAAAGGCCAGGAGCCTGTTTTTGTATATGTAATTATGGAGAACATTAATAAAGATTAAACATCGTTGCGTGCAAACCAACCACGAAGAAAGAGTGATGGGGGACTAAGCTTCCACAAGGTGGGTAAGGGAAAGGGGCCTGAAAGGTTGGAGAAAGGGGCTAAGCTTAGGTGCTTAAGTCCTTGGGAATAATAATTTATTATTATTCCAAAATTGTGTGACAAATATGTTTTTATCCTAAGTTTTGGGAGAGCCAACACATGCAGCTCCAACATGTGCAAAAAAGGGAACGCATACTTGATGGAGTGCATGTAGCTTCATGGGCGACATGTGTCGGCCCAGACACATGCAATTTAACCCAAGAATTGAGTCGTGATGGGGGTTCATCCTCCATTCTGTCGTCCGTTGTCTAAACTGTGTTGCTGATGCGTCTGATCTCTGTATGCCTCACGCAACTCTGAAACCCGAAGCCTGGGATGTTTTCTTGAGAAGCCGATACACCCTCTATCTGAACCATGGAGTTTGTGTTCGACCTCTGCGTGGATTCCCTGTCATGCACCCTGAAAACTAGTGGAAAACCCATGGATTGAGCCATGTCACCTGTGTGTCCTTTGAGCCTAGCCTATCTGCTCTTGTCGAGTCGAGTCCGTACCTGAACTGTCTTTGGGTTGCTGCCTTCTATGTTGCCTGAGTGGAATTGACCAGTTGTTGTTGCTGTCATCCTCACCTTGCGGGAATTGGGCTGAAACTAGTTGAAGAAGCGGGTTTTCAAGCCCGTGGTAGAAGAGGCAGGTTGTCAAGCCTGTGAGAAACTCTCTCCAGGTGAGAGAGTCTGCTAGGAAGTGGTTTCTCCCAGAGAGAGTCCAACACTAGCTACATAGCTTTGAGAATTCCTAATCCGGCCTGTTGCCAAGACCTAGAGAGGGAGGTGAAGCACCGATGGACTGTGCTTGTGAAGGTGTATACTCCCAGGTGGAACATGCATGTGGGGAATGAGAGACAGTGAGTAGTGGGCGTAAGAAGGCTCTTGGAGAGAATCCTTCCGGTTGCTCTGTGCAGTTTTCCTGTAACCTTATCCTAGTCTAGGATTCCCTTGCCTTGGGTGGAGCTTAGTCCAAGCTCAAGGGTGACCCACTGCTGAGCGTGATGAGCAGCGTGGTCTAAGGCTGGGAGGTTCATGGCAGGTCTGCACGTAGTTGGTGGAGTTACTACAGTTTCAAAGATAAGTGTAACACCCCTTTCAAACAGCTACCCAGGGTTACTATAACACTACTTGATAGATAACCCAGAAAATCTGTAGAGCACCTTGGCTACCGTGTAGGTGTTACTACGTGGAATAACACATTCTCGTTCATAATTAATTGCATGCATTTAAGAAATGAAATACATTTAAGCTCAGAGTAAGCATAAGAATCATTTTTTACATAAATAATCCATGGCAAATACATTAATCCAAATGCACAACAGAATGCATGATCATTATAATACACATAGATACAAAACATATTTAAAGCATCATCTGGTACTTATTTGTAAAAATAGTGGTAGATTCCACCAACCAAGTGCAGGCCTTCCAAGAACCTCCCAGCCTTAGACCACACTTCTCATCAGCTCAGCAGTGGATCACCCCCGAGTTGGGACTAAGCTCCACCCCAAGGCAAGGAATCCTAACTAGGCTGAGGTTACAGGGAAAACAACACTTAGAATCTGGAAGGATTCTTTGCAGGATGCCATATTATGCCCACTACTACCAGACTCTCATTCCCCACATGCCTGTTCCGCCCGAGAGTATACACCTTCACAAGCATAGTCCATCGGTGCTAACCTCCCTCTCTAGGTCTTGGCAACATGACGGATCAGGAAGTCTCCGAGTCTGAAGCTGGTGCTGGACACTCTCTGGAAACCTCCTCCAACAACATCCACCTCCCTCGCCTAGAGAGAGATCACACACAGGATCCATTACCACCTGCCCGCGACAACAATTCACGCGCAATCCCCCCCTGCATGACCACTCCTCCACCGGAATACCGACTCAGACTTTTTCCACAAGCTCCCTCCATGGCGGCAAGGTCTCCCCGTGTTTATTCTCAGAATTGCGTGAGAAGCAAATTCCGCAGGGAATTACACAGACCCCCCCTACAGAATGGCAGGTCCTCTCCATTTCCCATCCCCAACCCAGGATAGACTGTCGCTCAGGTTGTCTGGGATGCGTGACAATCAATCCACGCAGGGGTCAACTCAGGTTCAAACTGTTCAGATAGGGGATGTACCGGCTATCCCGGAACAAACACAGATACACACTTTTCGGTTCAGAGGATGTACGAGGGTTTCTCTACAGGAGTCAGACCCGTTCACCTTCTGGCAGTCCGTGAGTCGAATGGAGGAGGAGGATCCTTTCTCATGGCTCACCCTTGTACGTCCTCCCTAGTCAGCACTTAGGATAAAACACAAATGCACATGCATTTTTGGAATAATATTAAAATATTATTCCCAGGCTTAAGCCCCCTAGGCTTAACACTTATCCCCTTTCCCACCTTCAGCCCCTAATTCCTTTCCCACTCTATGGATGCTCAGTCCCCCTTCACTCATTCATCATGGTCGGTCTTCACCTGGTGGTGTTTTTATTTTATTAATTGTTTTGCTTGATTACATTTACAACAACAGGCTCCTGGCCTTCAACACTTAGGCTAACTGGCCTAATCAAACACATAAGCCTCCAGCTTATAAAAACTTGGCTCATCAGCCTATAAACATAATTACAATTTCTTTCAGAACATGGTTTGCAATGGGGCTTGGCCTTGGGGACACTACAATCCCCCTCCCCTTATTTTTGCGCTGCCCTCAGTGCAACTTTACACAACATCTGCAAGCTTTTCAAAATTTTCAAAAAGATGCGGGTACTCTGCCTGCATAACCTCTTCATGCTCCCATGTCGTGTCCTCAGGACCGTACCAGGTCCACTGGACCTTTACAAGTTCTATAGCTCAATTCCAGAGCTGTTTTCTTTTCCTGTCCAATATGCGCACAGGATGCACTTGCAGGACACCATCTGGTTCCACCTGAATCACATTCCAATCGATAACATGATTAGCATCGGGTACATATTTTTTAAGCAGTGAAACATGAAACACATTATGTACAGTCATAGATGCAGGTAATGCAAGCATGTATGCAACCAGCCCAATCATTTCTAGGATCTCAAATGGCCCACAAAATCTTGCTGCCAACTTGGCGCAACTTCCCAGCCTCAGGGAACTCCTGTTAGTTTTCACTTTCAGGAAAATGTGGTCACCCACTTTGAATTCTCTATGGGTTCTGTTACTATCAGCGTAACTTTTCTGCCTATCCTGGGCAACTTTTAAATTATGTTTAATTCTTATCATTTGGTCTTCCATCTCTTTGAGCAGTTCAGGCCCAACTACTACTCTGTCAGTTGGATTATCCCAGCTCATTGGAGTGTTGCGCTTTCTTCCATAAAGCGCTTTGAATGGGCTCATCTTCAATGATGCATGACACCCATTATTGTAGGTGAATTCTACCAAATGCAGGTAGTCTTCCCACCTTGATGGTTTATCCATCACATACATTCTCGACATGTCTTCTATTACTCTGTTCACTCTCTCTGTCTGTCCATCAGACTCGGGATGATACGTTGTACTAAAGTTCAGATTCGTTTCAAATCCTTTGAACAGTCCTTTCCAGAAATTCGAAGTGAATTTCGGGTCCCTATCAGACACAATTGTCTTAGGAATTCCATGCAAGTGTGCAACTTCTTTTAGGAAAATGTCAGCAACATCTGTTGCTCTGTGGGCGGTTTTCAGTGGAATAAAATGGGCAGCTTTAGTAAGCTTGTCCACCACCACCATGATTGAATCATGCTGCTTGCTTGTTCTGGGCAATCTGGTGATAAAATCCATTGTTACCACGTCCCATTTCCATTCAGGAATAGGTAAAGGCTGCAACAACCCTGCTGGGTGCCTATGCTCCGCCTTAACCTTCTGGCACTCCATACATCTGGCGATGTATTCCGCGATTTCTTTCTTCAAACCCGGCCAAAAATAATGGCTTTTGACTGCTGCCACAATCTTCTGATATCCAGGATGTCCAGCATAAGTCACGTTATGCATCTCCTTTAGAATTACCATCTTCAAATCTTGGACATTGGGTACATACACTCTGTTTTTATACATAAGTAATCCATTAGTTTCCAAGGTGTAACTTTCCTTGGTCTGTGGTCTCTCACGCTGCTGTAGCTTTGCTACAAGATTTTTGTACTGCAAATCAACATTTGCAACTTCCAAAATTCTGTCTTTCATCTCAGTCTGGTACATGTTAATGGTTGTAGCATGTAATTCGTGCACTTTTCTGCTGAGTGCATCAACCACCTTATTTTCTTTCCCTTTGATATGCTTGATATCAAAGTCATATTCGCACAGAAACTCCAGCCATCTGATTTGCTTGGAATTTAAGGTCGGCTGATCAAATAAATACTTCAGACTGTTATGATCTGTTCTCAACTCGAATCTCTTGCCCATGAGGTAATGTCTCCATTTCCTCAAAGCGTGGACGATTGCTGCCAACTCTAAATCATGAGTGGCATAATTCTTCTCATGTTTCTTCAACTTTCGGGATTCATAACAAACTACAAATCCCTCTTGGCTGAGAACTCCTCCCAGCCCCTCCTTACATGCGTTTGTGCACACTACGTAATCCTTGTTTGGATCTGCAATCTTCAGGATTGGAGCACTAGTTAGCAGCTGCTTCAATCGCTGGAAGCTGCTCTCACATTCTTCAGTCCACTGGAACTGCTTTCCCTTCCTTTGCAAGGAAGTGATAGAATGGGCTATCCTTGAGAATCCGGCTATAAACCTCCTATAGTAGCCTGCCAGACCCATAAAAGATATAACTTCTGCCACATTCCTTGGCGCTGGCCATTCTCGAATGGCCTGTACCTTCTCAGGATCCACAACGATCCCTTCTTCAGATATTATATGTCCCAAGTAATGGATCTGCCTTTGGTAAAATGAGCACTTGCTCAGTTTTGTGTACAACTGGTGTTCTCTCAACACATGCAACACCATTCTCAGGTGTTTCTCGTGTTCTTACTCTGTCTTAGAATACACCAAGATGTCGTCCAAGAAGACTATGACAAACTTGTCCAAATAATTTCTGAACACTCCATTCATTAAACACATGAAAACATCAGGTGCATTTGTCAGTCCAAATGACACCACTGTGAATTCATAATGATCGTACCTTGTTCTAAAGGCGGTCTTGCCAATGTCCTCATCCTTTATTCTCACTTGGTGATATCCAGATCTGAGATCTATTTTCGAAAATATTTTTGCATCTTTCAACTGATCAAAAAGATCATCAATCCTTGACAGAGGATACTTGTTCTTGACAGTGACCTTATTCAACTGTCAAAAGTCAATGCACAGCCTCAACGTCCCATCTTTCTTCTTCACGAATAGGACCGGGGCTCCCCACGGTGACACACTGGGGCGAATGTAACCTTTCTTTAGTAGCTCTTCGAGCTGCAATTGCAACTCTTTCAGCTCTGGCGTACTCATTCTATAAGGGGCTTTCGAAACTGGAGCTGCTCCAGGCATCAAATTTATAGAAAAATCAATGTCTCTCTTCGAAGGTAGTCCAGGTACCTTTTGAAATATGTCCTTGAATTCTTCGAGTACTTCGTGGTCTTCCAGATTCGATACTACATCTCGGGATGCTTCTTCCACCCGAGTTGCATATAATTGACAGCCTTTCCGGTAACATTTCTTCAGCTGCATGGCTGAGATTTCCCTCACAGCCACAACTCTGGGAATTCCTTGGACTGTTACCTGATTTCCCTCTTCGTTCAGGCATGTAAACCTCTTGTTACGACAATCCAGAAGGGCATGGTGCTGGTCCAACCAATCCATCCCAATTAAGCAATCATATGAGCCTAAAGGCAAAATGTTCAATTCAGCCTTAGTGCTCATACCTTTCATGTCCACTGAACATGACTTAACCAATTCAGTGACCTTCCTCTTGGTCCCTGTGGCCAACTGCACTAACCAAGACTTTTCATGTTTGCTCCTCGTTAGATGCAAACTTTCCACCACTCTAGGGTCTACATAACTATGGCTAGCCCCTGAATCAATTAAAATAACAAGGGGTCGGTTGTTGATCGTACTTTCCACTTCAATCATGTGTGATTAAAATTCTGCTTGTTTGTTGTCCAGGGCTGCGTAGATCCTCGACATTCTGCTGCCCATATCCTCCACTGTTTCAGCTTGCTGAACAATATGTACAGTTCTCGCCTTACCATTTTTATGGGGAAAATCTCTGTACTTGTGGTTTCCTTGACAGCCCCAACACTGAATGGGCGTCAGTCTCTGTCTTTGTGCTCCCTCTTCAGTCCTTCTCGGCTCTCTAAACAATGGCTGTCCCTGATGACTGTTTCTGAAAAAGGAAGGCTTGTCTCCCTTCTGCCTCTGTTCTTTCTTAAACCTCTTCTGGTCATCCCAAGCCTTCCGAAAGGTAGGCTTTTCTCTTTGTTGTTCATGTAAGCATTTCGCCCTTCTTATTGTTTCTTCCATAGTCTTAGGATCATCATATTGAATCTTGTCACTCATGGAAGGTGCAGTCTACTCAGATACCTCTGAATCTTGACAGCCTCGTTTTTGATGAATGGAACATACTTTAGTAGTTCCATAAAGCTTCGTTCATACTCATCAATGGTCATACTGCCCAACTTGAGTTCGAAGAACTCCTTCATCTTTCTGTCATAATATCTTTTAGTCAGGTATTTCTTCTCGAAATACCGCTTAAATTCCTTCCAAGTGACCTCTTTCTCTCTGATGTGCTGCACCTGCACAAACTGATCCCACCACATGGATGCTTTTCCTTTCAGTTGGTACATTGCAATTCTTCCTTCTGCATGGGCAGAATAATTCTGCAGTTGGAAGTATTTCTTCATGCCAAGCAACCACGTCTCGGCATATTCCTCCTTCTTATGTTCTCCATCGAATGTTGGAGGCTTAATCTTGTTCATCTCTCCTTTCAATTCCTCCCTTCCAGATTTTCGATGTTTTCTGGTAGGGGATGGGCTTGAACTACTGTGTGTCTTCCTGTCAGAATGTCTTTGGGAGCGACTAAGATGTCGAATACCACCCCTCAACCTACTTCTTCTCCCATGGGTTCTGCGACTCTCCATTGTACTTGAGTCTCTTCCCTTCTCGAGTTTCTTCTCTATTCTTTCCAGGCTCTTCAAAAATTTTAAGTTTAGTGCACCTTGTCGATCCCTGACTTTCATAAGCTTTCGGCTATCAGCTCGGCGACCCTTGGCCTCTCCTTGCAATCCTTCAATGATTTTCATTATGTGTTCTTCCTTATCCTTCTCTTTTCCATGCCCATTGGAGTTCGATCCTTCGACTCCCAGGTTAACATCCTTTCCTTCCTGTTCGTCTTCTATTTCAGGGGTAATCTGCACCTTTCCCCACTCCATACTCGGCATTGGTTAACTGGAGTACTGACCTCCGTTGAGCTCTACACACACACTGTGCAATTAAATTCAAAGTTTTTCAGGCCATCAAAACTTCACGAACAATCCACAACATTTATGACTAATACGAACAAGAACAAAAGACATTTTGATTCCAATGGGTTTTCTGAGCTCTCGTTCGGCTCTGCAATTTTCGTGTTTTCAAAGCTTTCATTTTTGGCACTTCGAGATTTCGGAAATTTGGGTTTTTGTACCTCAGGACTTCGGGTTTTGGGGTTTCGGAGTCTCGGTATTGGAGAATTCCCGTTTAACTCTCCTTTCCAACCCCCAACCCCCGACTTCCAAAATTATGTTTTACCTTATTCTTCGGGTCTACAGCACAGTTGTCGCCCTTTACCAAAGTGGTCCATGGCACGTTTCGGAGGATCCTCGTCACGTTCAGTGACATCATTAGGGTCCCACCACTCTCTCTTCTCTTTTCGACCCTCTTACACGCGGTACATCTCCATGTGTCCACATCCATTCCTAGAAAAATCCAATGGTAAGATCTTTCTCACATCGGACGGTCGTTAAAGACCCAGAGATTCCCCGAAGGAATCTCGTCCGTTCATTAGGAATTAGCCACATGCTAACGTCTCGACAGTATGGTTAGGATTTATCACGACGAGAGTCCGAGTTCTCTGTCAACGGAACTCCCGAATCCTCGATTTTTCGAAACGGGTAATCTCTCAACACGTGGCCATCTCAAATCGGACGACCCACGACTGCTCCGGGTTTTCCACCATGGAAAGTCCTGATCCTTTCGGGGTTTTGGGCTTCCAAACACCGATGCGCTCTAACTCCCGTTAGCCCTCCGGTCTAGACTCGTGGTTCACATGACCTCCCCTTATATGACCACAATCATACCTCCTATCAGGGTTTCGGACTTTCCAATGCCGAAACACATATGTCCTCAGGATTCGCGAAACGCCAAACCCCGATATGCCGATGGGCTCCCGATATCTCCCACGTGTCCCAACCGATGGACGACTCAGATCGTTCCCGAGAATTTTACCATGAAAATTCCCGACCTCCTTCTTGACTCCCGATATCGTGATTCCCGATTTCCCGAAATGGGAAATCTCACGACACGTGTCCTCCGTTTTTTGGACGGTCTAGATCTATTTCAGAGCTTTCGCCCCTAGTCTCTGAGGTTTAACCTTTAGACATCTCCCGACAGATCCTACGGCTGACGGGTTTTCCGGCCGAGATCTGACGACTCAGACGGTTCCTAACCAATTCGGAATTTCGCATATCACGATTTCCACATTCCGGTGTATTTCAAAAGGAATTTTAATTCCTACGCACATTTTTCCAGATCCGACGGTCACGAGGGCTCGCCTTCCCTCCCGAACAGATACTAAGGTTCTAACACCATTGGTGTAGAGACCTGTCTCCCTGTGTCCATAGACCACACCAACTGCGGTTTCACTCGCCGCTATACTTCCTGAGCTCGTAAGCACGATCAAGCAACTACTTGACACTCCGGAACAAACCAAGGTCTGAAATTGGTCCTCCAGACCCAATTTCCCTTCGCATTCTCGGTCCAAAGACCGCTCCACTGGCCCATCTAGGCTTAGTGTCGAAACCTTCGCTCTGATACCAATTTGTAACACCCCTTTCAGTCAGCTACCCAGGGTTACTATAACACTACTTGATAGATAACCCAGAAAATCTGTAGAGCACCTTGGCTACCGTGTAGGTGTTACTACACGGAATAACACATTCTCGTTCATAATTAATCGCATGCATTTAAGCAATGAAATACATTTAAGCTCAGAGTAAGCATAAGAATAATTTTTAACATAAATAATCCATGGCAAATACATTAATCCAAATGCACAACAGAATGCATGATCATTATAATACACAAAGATATAAAACATATTTAAAGCATCATCTGGTACTTATCTGTAAAAACAGTGGTAGATTCCACCAACCAAGTGCAGGCCTTCCAAGAACCTCCCAGCCTTAGACCACACTGCTCATCAGCTCAGCAGTGGATCACCCCCGAGCTGGGACTAAGCTCCACCCCAAGGCAAGGAATCCTAACTAGGCTGAGGTTACAGGGAAAACAACACTTAGAATATGGAATGATTCTTCCCAGGATGCCATCTTACACCCACTACTACCAGACTCTCATTCCCCACATGCCTGTTCCGCCCGGGAATATACACCTTCACAAGCACAGTCCATCGGTGCTAACCTCCCTCTCTGGGTCTCGACAACAGGCCGGATCAGGAAGTCTCCGAGTCTGAATCTGGTGCTGGACTCTCTCTGGAAACCTCCTCAAACAACATCCACCTCCCTCGCCTAGAGAGAGATCACACACAGGCTCCATTACCACCTGCCCGCGACAACAATTCACGCGCAATTCCCCCCTGCATGACCACTCCTCCACCGGAATACCGACTCAGACTTTTTCCACAAGCTCCCTCCATGGCGGCAAGGTCTCCCCGTGTTTATTCTCGGATTTGCGTGAGAATAAAATTCCGCAGGGAATTACACAGACCCCCCCTACAGAATGGTAGGTCCTCTCCATTTCCCATCCCCAACCCAGGATAGACTTCCGCTCAGGTTGTCGGGGATGCGTGACAATCAATCCACGTAGGGGTCAACTCAGGTTCAAACTGTTCAGATAGGGGATGTACCGGCTATCCCGGAACAAACACAGATACACGCTTTTCGGTTCAGAGGATGCACGAGGGTTTCTCTGCAGGAGTCAGACCCGTTCACCTTCTGGCAGTCCGTGAGTCGAATGGAGGAGGAGGAGCCTTTCTCATGACTCACCCTTGTATGTCCTCCCTTGCCAACACTTAGGATAAAACACAAATGCACATGCATTTTTGGAATAATATTAAAATAGTATTCCCAGGCTTAAGCCCCCTAGGCTTAGAACTTAGCCCCTTTCCCACCTTCAGCCCCTAATTCCTTGCCCACTCTGTGGATGCTCAATCCCCCTTCACTCATTCATCGTGGTCGGTGTGCACCTGGTGGTGTTTATATTTTATTAATTGTTTTTCTTGATTACATTTACAACAACATGCTCCTGGCCTTCAACACTTAGGCTCCCTGGACTAATCAAACACATAAGCCTCCAGCTTATAAAAACTTGGCTCACCAGCCTATAAACATAATTACAATTTCTTTCAGAACATGGTTTGCAACGGGGCTCGGCCTTGGGGACACTACAATAAGTATCAATATTTGTTTAATTTCAATTAAAATGCATGTATGTGATGCTTGCAATATTATCATGTTTTTCGATGCAATTATGAATTACTGTTGATTCCATTATTTCTTTATGTTAGTAGTAATCCTGTACTTACTATGTATTGTTTAGTTAAATGTGTTAATTTGATTTAATGCATGTTATATATATAAGTATGATAATGTTTCTGCGTAGTAGCGTTGCCCGACAGTGGGAGTGATGGTTGGGGACATTACAAAATCTATGTACTATGTCTCATTTATAGATGACTTCTCGAGGAATACATGGATGTATTTCCTTAGGAAGAAATCTTAAGTCTTTGATGGGTTTAAAGAGTTTAAGGTGCTTGTGGAGAATCAAACAGAGAAAATAATTAAGGTTTTGAGGATGGATAATGGTCGAGAGTTCCGTGGAAATGAATTCGAAGAATTCTGTATGAAGTGCGGTATAGCAAAGAAAAATAATACTCCATATACACCTCAACAGAATAGAGTTGAAAAAAGGATGAACATGATGCTGATGGAGAAAAAAAGGTGCATGCTTAGTGGTGTCGAGTTAGGACAAGAATTCTGGGCAGAGGGAGTGTGTACTACATGTTACTTGGTCAATTGATCACCCTCATTATGATTGGATGACAAGACTCCACAAGAGGTATGGACTGGTAAAAAAACCTCTCTCACACATCTCAGGGTATTAAGCTGTGATGCCTATGTTCATGTTCCAAAGGAAAATAGGAGTAAGCTAGATAAAAGGTTGAAAAGTGTATCTTTATTGGGTATAAAGATGGTCTGAAAGGCTATAAGCTTTGGAACCTAGAAACTAAAAAGGTAGTGTATAGCTGAGATGTGGTATTTAGAGAAATAAAAGATGTTGTCAAACAATAAGTCATACCAAGGAAGAAAGAACCAGAGAAAATAGAGTTTGAGTTGAAGAATGATGAATCAGACACTAGAAAAGAACATGAATTAGAAGAAGAAGATCCCCATACTCCGGTATTGAGGAGATTGGTTCGGTAAAGAAGGAAACTGGAAAGGTATACTCCATCTGATTTCCTTTAAAATTTTGATTTGTTTATTACTAATGATGATCCTAGAACTGTTAGGGAGGCAATGGATTCAGAGGATGGAAAACTCTAGAAAAATACCATGGTTGAAGAAATGACAACCTTAGACAAGAATGAGGCTTGGGATCTAGTGGATTTGCTGACTGGAAGAAATCCCATTGGCAGGAAATGGGTGTTTAAGAAGAAGCTAAATGTAGATGGAAAAGTGGAGAAATACAAAGCTTGATTAGTAGCAAGAGGTAATTCCCAGGTAGAGGGAATTGACTTTGGTGATATTTTTTCTTATGTTGCCAAGTTAACTTCTATTAGATTTATTTTCTCTGTTGCTGTTACATTTGATTTTGAAGTAGAATAGATGGATGTGAAGAAATCATTCCTACATGGGGATCTGGAAGAAGAAATATACATGAAGCAGATAGAATACTTTGTTGTGAAGAGAAAGAAGGAGCTAGTATGCAAAATGAAAAAGTCCTTGTATGGGTTAAAGTAATCACGAAGGAAGTGGTATAAAAAATTTGATATTTATGTCTTGGGACTTGGCTTCACAAGGAGCAAAGAAGATCACTATATGTATTTCAAATTAATTAGTGATCATCTTATTTATTTGTTCTTGTATGTGGATGATATGTTGATGATAGGAAATGACAAGGAGATTATCCAGGATGTGAAAAATTAGTTGTCCTCTAATTTTGACATGAAGGATCTTGGTGCTACGAATTTGATTTTGGGCATGGAAATTAAAAGAGATCGGGAAAACATGAAACTTTGGGTAAATCAGAGGAAATATGTCTAGACGTTATTACAGAGGTTTAATATACAAGAATGTAAACCAATCAAGGTTCCTATTCCTGTAGGTGTAAAGTTATCTATGGATCAATATCCCATTACACATAAAGAGGAAGAGGACATGTCCAATGTTCTATATGCAAGTGTGGTTGGCAGTTTGATGTATGAAATGGTATGTACTAGACTGGACATTGCACATGTAGTGGGAGTTTTGAGCAGGTATATGTCAAAACCAAGGAGGGAGCATTGGACAACAGTAAAGAGAGTTTCCAGGTATTTACGTGGTACTACCAATTATGGATTGTGTTACCAAAGAAGACCAGGATTGGACCTACATGGATTTGTGGATGCAGACTAGGTTGGAGATCTAGATCGTATAATATCTACAATTGGGTATGTGTTTAACCTGTTTGGAGGAGTAATCAATTAGATAAGAAAAACACAGTCTGTAGTGGCACTCTCAACTACATAAGTTGAATACATGGCAACCACTCATGCAAGCAAGGAAGCAATATGGTTACAAAGATTGTGTTCAGATATTGGGTTGGTACATCAAACTATAAGGATAGATTGTGAAAGTTAGAGTGCAATATTTCTTGCGAAGAACCCGACTTATCATTCAAAGACAAAGCATATTGATGTTCAATATCACTCTATTAGAGACATGGTTGAAGACAAAAGGGTGTTGTTGATGAATGTTGACACTTTGGAGAATGTTGCAGATTCATTAACAAAATCTATGAGCACTAAGAAGTTCTCTTGGTGTAGAGGATCTACGGGTATTGCTACCATGGATTGTTGACTATGTATTCTTGTAACCCTCCATATGCAAAGAAAACAACAAGTCGAAGAATGTTGGATATGTGTTATATTCTTTACAAAATTGATCCCAGGTACTGTATACTGATATGGGAGAAAATGTGTGCTTTTCACCCCCTATTCGAAAGGTTTGCGGGGGTTCGGGAGTGGGAGCCCTTGAGAATTTTTTTTTGGTTTGTTTTTGGCGGTTTTTCGGCACACGATTTTCGTCGATGATTTTCTAATTCCGGTTAAGGAATTATGGTTGTTGAATAATTCGGGTCAATGGATTAGGGATTTGGACGCCGCAAGATTCTATATGTATATTGTATTGTACACAATGAATATGATGAATAAAGAATATTAGAGGGGCGACTCTAAACAGGTTGTTGGTTTTCCCGGTTTGGGTTTCCAGGGTAAAAATATTTGTGTAATGTGTGTGTGCCATTGTATATTATCTATTTTTATTAAGAATTTGTTTGTAGTGATTAATTGTACAAGGTTAAAATATACAATATGTACTTAGGATGCTTCCTTATGAGCCTATGGCATGTCAAATCCATTTGGGTTTACTATATATGGGGTCAAAGGAGTGAAATATTCCTTAATTTTTCACGGTCTCAAGGTGCTAAGTGAATGACAACTTTCCTAGTTGTACCACAACTATGACTCATGACTTGTAGAATACAAATTATATATTTGGGGAAAAATTTGTGGCTTGGTCTCAAACACTCATGATTTGACTTATTTATATATGTCTTTCTCTCCATCAATTATTCTAACATTCACCCATGCTTTGACGCTATTCCCATGCCTATTTATACCTGTTGGACAACTGAGAGGGGGGGTGAATCGGTTGTTACCGTGCTTAAACAATTATGCTTCTTTTAAAATCTTTACAAGGCACTCAATGATGATCACAATGATGCAGAGAAATAAACAAAGGCACATTCAACATCAGTCACATATATGAGAAAGACAGAGACATATAATTCCCGAGGAAACCCATACAGGGTAAAAACCTCTTTTTCTTTATATGATAAGTATTATTTACATTCTTTACATTTGTTGAAATAATGTAACTGCGAAGAGCATTCTTATTATTTTTTTATTGGATTAAATCCCCATTGTGGATTAATCATGTTATTATTAATATTATTGTTATTAGATTAATCCCCATTGAGGATTAATCATGTCGGTAATTGTATAAGGACCAAATCCCCTTTTGCGGATTGGTCATCGGAGAATTACAAAGTGCAGAATAAGAAGTCGGCCCCAGTAGTTATAATGAAAGGGCCAGAATTAATTAAAGGTGGGTTTACCCACCCAGAGTGAGAGGTCGGCCCTGCCAGATGGTGACTCTTCACACGTGCCAGATTGATATAAATAAGAGGCTAGCGCCTCACTTCTTACAAATACACTTCACTTGCTCATGATCTTATGAGGCAAGCTGCAATTCCAAGTTGGAGAGAGGAGAAGAAGGGTGGCGCATCTCTTGAGGAGGACTTTTCTGTATTGGTTGAGTTATCTCTTGAACATTGT
>ML825854.1:43704-64622 GCA_009831015.1 Picea engelmannii | reverse complement strand
CGATATTCCTATATTTTAATGTCAGATAGACGTAGATGTTGTAGACAAGTGGCTAAATTTACTAGAAGGGTATTTTTCTATCCATAACTTTTCGAATAGAGAAAATATTACCTTTTTCGCTCCTCAAATCCATTCCCCATGTCAAAGATTGGTGGGAAACTTTCTGTGAGCAAAAGGAAACAGAGGAAGCCTCATTATTTTCAGTCATGGCCACTTGGGAATCCTTCAAGGATGTTATTAAGGAAAAATACTAGCCTGTCAGAAGTTATGATGACCAGTATACCAAATGGACCACACTGTGGCAAGAAAGAGACCAAGCAATGCCCGATTTCACAAATATCTTCCAAACCTTGCACACGTAATTGGCTATCAAATATTCATAGTGACATCTAGTGCTCAAGTACCATGGTTCTCTACATAGATACGTCTAGACCAAAATGGAATTTATAGACATCTCATCCTTGGGTGCAGCCTACCGATATGCCATCAAAATCAAGCAAAATCTCAAACAAAAGACACAACAATTTGGGCCTGGGAACCCCTCACAACAAAAGATGAGAAAGGGTGGCCCCAACCCATAGAACAAGGGATAGAGAAAATATGGACAGTATCTGGAAAACTATCCCAATCCGCAAGAAAATAAGGACATCGGAAAGACAAAGAATGATACCAGGAAGTGGTACGACTTCCATAAGATCCCTTGGAATAACACTGTTGACTACCACTCAAAGAAGTCATTGGTGGTCGAAGTGAAAGCCTCTGAATTAAATGTGGATTCTGACTCTGAGCCAGAGCCAGAAAGGGGAAGAAGGATCGTTGACACAGAACCCAATGCCACCTTTGCTACCACCAAGCTCTAGCCTGGTGAACCAGACGAGCCAGAAGAAGGAGAGAACCTATTCCATTCACATATGTGGGTAAAATCCACCCCATTGCACTTCATCGTTGATAGCGGTAGCAAGAAAAAATTCATCTTAGTAGAGGTCATCAAGAGGATCTCCCTACCAACAACGCCACACCCACAACCCTACACCATTGGATGGCTCCGCCAAGGAAGCAATCTCCACGTCATCCAACAGTGTCGATTATCGTACAACATCAAGCCCTTGAAAGTTGAGGTATTATGTGATGTTTCTCCTCTCAAAGTTTGTGATGTTCTGTTGGGCCAACCTTATTTATGGAAATGTCATGCTGCATATGAGTCTAGGCCTCGTAGTGTTATTATTACTTTGAACAGGAAATTGTACAGGATATCCGAGGAAGTCCCAGCAAGTGGTATTTCCTTGATCTCTGCTAAGCAATGCAAGAAGTTCATCTCTTATATGGGGAAGTTTGTCTTCTTCGTGATTATCTCTCAGAATAAGAGAAAGATCACAGCCACATCCAGGGTCTATGCGGATGACCTCTCCACACAGCAGAAGAAAGTAGATAAGTTCATGGAAGAATACTCAGATATATTCTCCTCACCTATAGGGGCACCTCTGCACTGCTAGGTCAAGCACCCCATCGATCTGACACCCGATGCATCACTTCCCAATGGGTCAGTCTATCGTCGCTCTTTGTTAGAGAATTAGATAAATCAAAGAACTACTCCACAAGGGGCACATTCATCTGAACTCATCACCTTGTGGGACCCCAATCATGCTGGTACAGAAGAAAGATGGAACCTAGCGACTCTGTATTGATTACCCAGATCTAAATAAAATCACAGTCAGAAACTAGTACCCGATTCCCCGAATCGATGACCTCCTTGATCAACTCACGAGGGCCAAATACTTCAACAAGATTGATCTTAAGTCTGGCTACCACCAGGTCCCGATAGAATAGACAGATGTATGGAAGACCACCTTCAAGTCAAAGTAAGACCTTTTTGAATGGTTTGTCATGCCCTTTGGTTTGAAAAATGCTCCAGCCAATGATGGACGATATCCTGCAACCACTCACCAATACTTTTGTAGTGTTGTATCTGGATGACATTCTAATTTACAACAATACTTGGACCGAACACATGCATCATATTCAACAGGTTTTGTACACCCTGTGGCAGCTCAAGCTATAAGCCAACTTGGAAAAATGATCCTTCGGCATGGACAGGGTCCATTACCTGGGATACATCTTTGATCAACATGGAGTACATGTGGATCCAGCCAAGATCCAAGTCATTTGTGACTGGCCAGCCCCAAAAAAACTCACTGAGCTTCGGAGCTTCTTGGGTCTTGTCAATTTCTACCACAAGTTCATGTTGGGATTCTCCCATATTGCATGGGCCCTCAGCCAAATAAACAGGGGTGGTGGTAAGGTGAAATTTGTGTGGGGTTGGTCCCAACAACAAGCGTTTGATGATTTGAAGTAGTGCTTGTGCTTAGCCCCAATACTTTCACTACCATACCTGCAACATCCCTTTGAAATTGAGATAGATGCTTCAGACTATGCTATGGTTGTCGTTCTCACTCAGCACGGCCAACCCGTGGCCTATCATAGTGAGACACTGTCAGATACTGTCTGTAAGTACCCTACTTACGATAAGGAAATGTACTCCATTGTACAAGCCTGCCACTAGTGGAGACATTACATTCTTGGGAAGGAGACAGTCATCCACACTGATCATAAGCCACTGTTGTTACCCATGATTTTGGTTATCATGATGATGTATTAATGATGGTGTACTCGGGCTCTTCATAAGAACTTTCTCCTGAGAAAAGTTACTTTCTTCTCTTTCTAGAAATATTATTTTTAAGGGAGGTTCGTAGGCTACTAGTATATTTGTCTGCGAGAATGTATGATTCTTGCAGGCTATCTTAAGCCAGGGTGTGAGAAGTTCACACTGTGTTGAACTGCTAGGGTGCGAACTCTATCTTAAGCAAGGAAAAAGATGAATTCTCGAAGTTTCTAGAAGGGAATCTTCTAGAAGGATGAGATGGCATTCGAATAGTTATCCTAGTACTGGATTCCCTGATATTTTGGGATCATTCTTATCCAAGTAACTAATTCATTCTCTCCTATAAATTGAGGGAATTATCATGGAAAAGGCTAAGCAAACAAGGTTAAGCAAGATTTATTGGAGAGTTGGTGAAATATTGTGTGAAGGATTGAAGCTTGAACAACAGGCTAAGAAACTACAACAAAGACATCATAAGGGTTTTAATCTTCTTCATGCAAGTGAGCAAGTATGTGTGTCAGAGCCAAGGGCCATCAAAAGGAAGTTTGCGACATCAAGGCTCAGGTTGTAATATTTACTTTCTATTAATATGATACAGTAATATGTCCCTTTACCATAAAGCTATCTTCACTTTGTTCTATAATTCCTTGATCATATACATAGATTAACTGTTTAATATATTGAGTTGTCTTCACTCCGATTGGTTTGAGTTGTCTTGGTCTTGACTGCACAAGAGCATTGGAGCGAAGCTGGAGCAACAAAGACCATAGGAAGCGATAGTAAGGTATGTTATTTATTCTTGCCTCCTATTTAATTCAATGGTTAAAATCTAGGGAAAGAATCATGTTCTGTCTTGCTTTGTTCTAGATCCAGGTGGATCTAGGGAGATCGGTTTGTGTACGCACTTACGGATTTATCCAATAACAAAATTGGCAACTCCACTGGGGATCATCCCATTTTCTTTTTGGATTTTTTTATTTTTCTGTGGCCATTTGCTTTGGTTCTAATTTTCTCCTGTCCTATCAGTCTCTGAGTCTTCAGGATATCCTGATAGACCTTCTGGGTCCAGAAGCCTTTGTCAATTTTGCTTTAATTTTCAAATTTTTGATTATGTTCAGGAATTCTTGCACTGCACTTCATTTCAGCCTGGGAGAATTGGTAAGGTTCACACCTTGCTTATAGGTTTCAGTGCGAGGTACTCGCACCCTACTCAAGGGTCACCTGCGAGAATCAGTGATTCTCGCATTGTGTAACATTGCCTGCCTACAAACACTTTTTTCCAAAATTTTGATTTTAAGTTTTGGTTTTTCTAACTGCCCAGATCAGTTGGATTGCCTCTTATGAGTTTCTTGGACCTTTGATTGGGATCTTTCTTGTCTTTGTTTGTGTACATGAACAGTCTTAGGATTTCAAGGCTTTTCTTGTCATTTGTGGCTTGACTTTCGTTTCTTGGCTTTTCTTGGCAAAACCATTCTCTCTGACTTCAGATTCTGAGTGTGTTTGATTAGTTGAGAACCAGTGATTGGTTGAAAGTTGAGTACTTGGTTTTTCTCTTTTGCTTATTGGCTTGAAAGATCATTTTCTTGTGTAATTGAGAAGACTAATTTGGTTTTCTCTTTATTTTTGCTTTCATTGAAAGAGTTGATTGGGTTTGTCATTGCTTGATTCTTTACGTTTTGATTTTTTGTATTCTCATTGGTATAGTGAGGATCCTTTTTGAAAAGTAAACAAAAGGTTTTTCTTTCAAAAATTCTTTTCGTTTTAGAAAACTTTGAAAATCAAATTATTGAGATTGTTGAAGTATTTGAAAAAGACACAATAGAGAATTTTCATTTGATGAATGATTGTTTGCGTTGGCATTTGAAAGAAAAATTTTCATTGTATTACAAGGTTGATCTGAATTTGTTTTTTTCTCTCTCCCATACATAGGATTCATTGAACGAAAAGTGCTATATTTCATTCTCATCCTTGCATTGTTTGTGTCTGATTCATACAACATAAGTTTCATTTTCGTTACCTTTGAGTAAACAACATCTCTTAATAACATTTCGTAATCATAAAATTTATCTAGTAACTTTTTTCTAGGGCTCTTTTACACCAACATTTAGCTAGGCTAGCGCTTTGGAGTAGGAAGAGAGATACACTCTCCAAAAGCACAAAACACACAATAGCATATTATGTTAGGTAGTGTTAAATTCCATTTGCAACATCTTGTCTTGGGAAGCCCTTCTCACATAAGGTTCAAACATTAGGTCGCATTGATATTGGCTGAGTTACTCACCCTTCTTTGTTGGTGTCAGTGTAGAGATTGCACGTATTACGAGGATCACTCAGAGGTATACCCACAATGATGAGTGGAAGCCTTTTGAGTTGATTTCGGGCTAGATACCCTGCCCTTGCGTGCGGATCGGACTGTCGATTGTTCCCCCGGGATTTAATGTTTTTGGTGGTGACCTTAGTGGCCTATCTCTCTAGGTTCTTACCCAAGGTGACTGTGAAGGGGAAAGTCTTCACGGTACCTGGAATTGACGTTGATCAAACTCACTCGGGCTCCTTGGAGGGTATACCCATGATAATGTGTGGGAGCTTGCACCAGGCTGTAAGTCTGTTAAGCAGGTCGTCAGCGTAACTTTTCCACCCTAGCCCCGCCCCTTCTCGTCTCGTTGTTGCAACGTTGGATTTCATCACCAATTAGTGGCTTCAAAATTAGAAGGTATTGTTTGCTTGGTGTTGCTTCCTAGATTTTATTTACTAGCGCGTGTTGTTTGTTTCTCGAAGTTGACCATAGGTTTTTCTTTGCGAAGTTTGTCACTCATTTACAATAGCTCCTCCACATCGTTCACGTAGAATACAAGGTTTATCTCTAGAGCATCTGGACGGTTCTCAAACCTTTCCTACCAGTACACCTAAGGGCTCTCCTTAGCAGAGTGAAGTCCCAGTTGTCACCACACCACAAGTGGAAACAAGTGAAGTCCTCGTTGTCACCACACCACAAGTGGAAACAACTGACTCTCTAGAACCTTTTTGAATTACCAATACTAGATAGGATTTTCAAATTCATCATGGTTCTGAACGACCCTTTATGTGACTGAACGCTTCTGGAGATTTAGTTGTTACCACTTCTAGGTCACCTGTTGGGCCTTTTCCCAGTGTAGAAGGCCAAGATCCTTTTTGGTCAGGTGATTTCCGAAGGACCCTTTTTGGTCTTGGTTCACCTACGGTCTACGAAATCAACCCTCCGGTGTTTTCTGAGACAGAGACTGTACCAGTGAATACCACGTATCACTTTACTCTCCCTGATGAGATGGTCCATCTCGCAAATACTACGAGTGTCCCAACTAGGATTACTGCAGCTAGTATTGCTCCTATCAACACCCAGTGAATGCCCGATGTCAACCCGACACTACCACCCGGATACCATGCATTGAATGCCTTGTTGAATGCTTTTGTTCCGACACCTCCACAAACACCAGCTGGTTCTCCAGGTGGTCCTTCTTTTCCTGGGCACCCTATTCCCAGTTTTATTCCGACACTCCCTCAATTTCCTTTTGGCAATCCTAATCCTAGTGGCACTATCTCGTCTGTTGCACCAAACTTGCAGATTCATGTTGGTGGACAAGGTGGTACGATTCCATTTCCTCTTACCGGACACAATCCACTTACTACACAACCTACGATTGGAACACAACTTTTGGTTGGAACTCCACCTACGATAGGGGGACCAACCCCACCTTTTGGACAAAATATACCTCCTACTTTGGCCCAGTATTGGACTCAGATGTTACAAAATCTTCCTCATACGACTAGGGGGCAGCAGTTTCCTGTTCCTCCTATAGGCCAACCACATCCAGGTATACTCAATCCTATTTGGGGTACGAATGCTCAAACTCATGTCCCCACTCAGGGATACAATCCCCCGAGTTATTATCCTTTCAACCAACACCGAATCAGCCTGGGTCTTCCCATTATGGGCAGATTGCTTACGGTCCTACTGGTTTGTTGACAGGGTTTCCACCCCAAAGTCACCAGTACCCACAGGTGAATCGATAGCTACCTTTTCTTGCTACTTTGGATTTGCCAGATTTGTCTAGGATTTTGAATGATCCTATTCATCACTCTCCCCAATGGCCTGTTATGTCAGCTAAGCTTCCTTCGGACGTTCCTAAATTTGACGGTAAAGTGGGAGAGGACCCAAACAATCACGTTATGACTTTTCACCTATGGTGTTCATCCAATTCATTGATGGATGACTCTTTTCGATTGCGTCTTTTTCAACGAACCCTTACCGGTTCTGTTGCGAAGTGGTATATTGAATTACCATGAGGTTTCTTCTATGATTTTAACACTTTAGCTATGGATTTCCTTACGCATTACCAGTTACCAATCCGTTATGATACAAGGACTAAGATTTTAACTTCCTTCAAACAAATTAAAGGCACTCATATATCTGATCATATCCATGAGTGGCGACGACGTCTCATTAAACTTGAGCCCCTCGATCAGTTGCTGGCAGAATGGTTTACAAAATCTTTTGTGAATGAAATAGGTAAGGAGATAGCCATGGGTGGTGTTGTCACGAAAGAGCAGGCTATAAGTTGTGCTCAATATCTTGATCTCATTTATTCAAAAATGGGAACTCTTTATGATTTACTACCTGATTTACCTCATCCAAATGCTTCCAGCACTTCAACTACTCCAGCTGCTTCGCATGCGGCTAACGGTGTGATTGGTACTGCCCAAGCCCAATCACATTATGTTTCAAGCACGAACCCTAAGTCTACTTCTTCGAATGTTCAAAATGCTCTGTCTCCTGCCACTCCCACCGGCAAAACTTCTGAGGTAAATGTCGTCCAATCTACCCTGGCCGGTAAAAACAAATCTAAAAAGGGGAGAGGCAAGAATAAGGAGAGAAAAAATAATAATCAAGCAAAGAAACCTAAAACTACCCATGTTGATGACCAGGATAAGCGCAAACCCCGATACCCTTGCCTTATCTGTGGTGATGATCACTACACGAAGGATTGTCCACGACGTGCTGAGGTCACTAAATTCCTTTAGGGAACCTCGAAACCATCTACACCGGTTGTCTTGTCCCAACCCTTCCCGTCTCAACAAAAGGATTAGTTGGTCATTCATGACCAACCATCCTCTTCTACTACATCATATGTTTTGATGTGTACTGGTGATTCTAAGCAGAACAACGTTGCACTCACAACTAGAGCCAAAGATTATTCTCCATCCAAGGAGAAGGTTGACGATTTACCTCCTGCTTTGGTACAACCCTCTCCAACGAATCCACCTACTAATGGTCCTCTTCATCTCGAACGATCGAGCCTTGACATAATTATGCGACCCCCCCCTAAGGGTGTCGTTAGGAAATCGGCTTTCAATCCTCATGCTCGTGCGGCCCGGAACTACAGCATTGTTGAAGATCTAGCCTAGGCACCTTCAGCGATGTCAGCCCTTGAAGTCCTTCAGTCTTTTCCTGCACAACGGAAGGCACTGTTGAAAGATATAGGTGGAATTGACCCAACAGATACAAATTTGATAGTCTTTGACTTGGATGATCACATTCCCCAGTTACCCCCGCAACCAGCATTCCAGATACAAGTTATTGTCTTTGACAAGAACATTTTCCGAACTGTTATCGATGAGGGTGCCTCAATGTGTGTAATTTCTTTTACTTATTGGAAAGCCATTGGCTCTCCTCCCTTGAATGAATCACAAAACACTCTTAAAGCCTTCAATGGCTCTGGTTTTAAGCCTTACGGTGTTCTTCCTTCGTTTCCTATCACACTAGAAGGTAAGACGGTCCAAGTTGAAGTGGAAGTCTTTGACGCTCCCCTTGATTATAATCTTTTACTTGGTCGTAGCTGAATCGATTCCATGCGTGTCGTTGTGTCAACCCTTTTCCATGTAGTACGTTTCCCTCATCAAGGAAAGGTTGTTACCGTTGACCAACTTGCCTTCTTCAATTCTGATACTCGTACTGGCAACGTGTCATTTATTTCTAAAACCCCACCAGGTTATGAGAACGTCGGTGTAGGCCTTTTAAAGGACTCCTCATTAATGGGTACTTTTCCCATTCCACCGCCCGATGTTCCACGCCCGTCAGTTGCTTCTATCAACATGATCTCCATCGTGCCTCACAAACTTCTTGCGTCACATGACCCTTGGATTGTCCGTGACCCTGGAGATCATCTTCGTTTCGGCAACGTAATGTCGTTAAGTCCGGTTGAATCAGCCTATCAGGCCATTCAATCGGAAACACCTTCTACCCCCTCTATTGATGAGTTGTCTCTCGATCCTTTTCATGTTATTTTTCCCACTGACGAGATGATCATGTCCATCATGGAAGACACCCCTTGGGATGATGGGCATCATCGTTCCATACTTTTTCTGGAGCAACAAACTCTTGAGAACTACCAACAGATTTCAACTGCGTCGACCGTTGTTGTCATCTCGACGGTTCCCGCAACTACACACGATGCATTTGCTGAAGGGAACTTAAGAAACATATTGCCCATGATTCCCATTGACATATCCATAAAACCTGGGATTGTTGAAAATGTCCATATTGGAGCTTCGTGTTCTTCCGATGAAATCATCACCTATACCTCCCTGTTTAAATAATTTCATGATATTTTTGCTTGGAGTTACGAAGAGATGTCAGGTATCGATCCTGCAATTGTTGTACATGAGATAAAGACATACCCTGGTGCTAAACCCATCTGGCAACTCCTTCATCCATTTCACCTCCGTAAAGCGGCCGCTATCAAGCTAGAAGTTGAAAAACTTTTGAAAGTCGATTTTATCTATCCAGTGGCTCTTACAGAATGGGTTTCCAATCCTGTCCCGATTGATAAGAAAGGCGGCAGTATTCGTGTATGTGTTGATTATAGGGATATTAATAATGCTTGTCCCACGAACAATTTTCCTACCCCTTTCGTTGATCAGATTGTCGATGACTGCGTCAGAAGTGAAATATTTTCCCTCATGGATGGTTTCTCTGGCTATAATCAAATTAACATTATTTGTCCTTGGGGTACTTTTTCCTATCGAAAACTCCCTTTCGGACTTAAGAATGCAGGCGCTACTTTTCAACGCGCTATGTCTTACGCTTTTCATGATATAAATCATATCATTCAACCCTATTTGGACAATTTACCATCTCATTCTATGCACAGAGTTGATCACCCTACACACCTCCAGGATATTTTCGTTCGTTTTCGATTCTACTGGATATGTTTAAATCCTCATAAATGCGTTTTCTGTGTAGAATCTGGCCGTCTTCTAGGTTTTATCATTTCACGCCAAGGGATCCAGGTGGATCCTATTAAGGTTGAGGTGATCCTTAATCTCCCTCCTCCTTCTACACTGCGTCAGTTGCAAAGTTTGCAGGGGAAAGCAAACTTTCTTCGTCGTTTTATCCCTAATTACGCCGAGATAACTCGTGGTTTTACGCGGCTACTAAAGAAAGATTCAGAGTTCGTTTGGGATACACTTGCAAACAATTCTTTTGAAGCTTTCAAGTTGTCCCTAACACGAGCTCCACTTATCTTTCCTCCCGATTATAGTCGTGATTATTTCCTTTATCTTGTTGCCTCGGAGTACACTATTGGCACGGTTCTCATCCAAGAGGATGATAAGCACGACGAGCATTTTTTTTATTACTTGAGTCGAAGTCTCACATCAACTGAAATCAAGTATCAACATGTTGAAAAAATGGCCTTGGCTGTCATTCAAGATGTTCAACGCTTTCGCCACTGTATCCTTTCACGTAAGACTACGGTGATTTCTCATTGCAACCCTATGCAACATATTTCAACACGTCAATTGCTTGGGGGAAAGTACTCCAAATGGATTGTCATACTCCAGGAGTTTGACTTGGAATTTGATTGCTCCAAGTCCAAGAAGTCATTAGTTTTTGCTGAGTTGATATGTGATTTTCCTCATTCTACAACGGAAAATGTAGCAGTAGATTCATTACCCAATGAATATCTTTTCCTTATTAGCACTGATGATCTTTGGTATGGGGATATCATTATATATCTCCAAACCCAGACTTTCCGGCCTACTTTGTCTAGTACTAAACGACGTCGTATACGCTATCAATCTCATCAATACATTATCCTCAGGGATACCCTTTACCGTCGGGGAATTGAATCTGTTTTTCGACGTTGTCTAACGTTCGACGAAGCTGAGAAAGCTCTGAATGACTGCCATTCCAGAGCATGTGGTGGTCATATGTCTGGGTATGCTACTTCCCAGAAGATCTTACGCGCATGGTATTTTTGGCCTTCTTTGTTTAACGACTGCATTACTGTCATTCAGAAATGCCATGCCTGCCAGACCTACAATCAGAAAATTCGTTCACATCCTACTCCTCTTCATCCTGTGGTCTCCATTGGTCCTTTTGCGAAATGGGGCATTGATTTCATGACATGTCACCCTCACTCGTTCGGGGGGCATGGTTACTTCATTGTAGCTGTTGATTACTTTACAAAATGGGCCGAGGTGATGCTGACATTCGATAACACTGGAAAGATCGCAGCCTTGTTTCTTTTTAACCACGTCATAGCTCGTTTTCGTTTTCCCCAAGCTATCGTCACTGATCACGGTAGTCATTTTACGAATTTTATGATGTCTGAACTTACAGAGAAGTTGGGTCTTTGTCATGATAACTCAACGCCCTATTATCCACAAGCTAATGGTCAAGTTGAAGCGATCAACAAATTTCTCATAACTATACTTTGACGGATGATAGGAATTCATAAAACAAGTTGGCACACAATGTTGTTTTCGGCATTGTGGGCGTACCAGACATCTGTTAAGTCTGCTACTGGGTTTACGCCTTTTTGTTAGTCTATGGTGTGGAAGCCATTCTTCCTATAGAATGCGAGATACCCTCTCTGAAGCTAGCTGTCGAACTCCTACCCAACACTTCTGTTGAAGAAGAACATCTATTGTATCTAATGCAATTAGACGAAACTCGACGTGATGCCACCCTAGTAATAGAATCCCAGAAGAAGCTTGTCAAGGCCCAATATGACAAGCATGTTAGGCCTCATGTTTTCTCATAAGGTGATCTTGTTCTCCTCTATGAACAGGATCGAGATTTGTTAGGAGCTGGGAAATTTGAACCCATGTGGCAAGGTCCTTATATTGTTCACCGAGTTTTGGAAAAAGGAGCATATGAGTTTGTTGATTACGATGGTATCCCTTTGAGTGAACCCAAGAATGGGTTGTACTTGAAGAAGTACTATGCATAAATCATCTATGCACAAGTACTTGTATTTTAATGTATCATACTTTGTGTGTGCTACTATAGTTTGCTTTGGTCGTTATTTGGTCTCTATCCTTATGTGACATTGTGTTTGATTTCCATATGTCGGAGTCTTCGCTACCCTATATTGGCTTCACTGATGGTGCTAGCCGTATTACTCAGAACCTAGCTTCTGTTGCATGGGAAATCTATGCCCCAACAAACGAACTTGTATCTTTACGAGGTGTATGCCTTGGACGTGCGACCAACAACATTGCAGAGTATAGCGACGTTATTGAATTATTGGTTGATGCTATCTCACTCGGAATTCGTCATTTGGTTGTACGACTTGATTCGCAGCTTGTAGTACTATAGTTAAGTAATATCTACTCTATTCAAAGTCCTACTTTGTTACAAGTGTATTTGTGAATTCGCCTCTTGGAACGTTATTATGATCACATTGAATATCAACATATTCCTAGATGTCTAAATACATTAACAGATGCTTTGGCTAATTATGTATTGGACAGACATTTGAATCATTTATAAATTATACACAACAAAATTCACACAAATATAAAGTAAACCGGTAGAAGTCGTCTGTATATATATATATATATATATCAATCAAAAGAGTTTTTACAAAAAGTTTGTCCGAAGACCAAAATATCAAAATTTGAAGCTCATAGATTCTACAAAGTGACGTCATGGATGACGTTCACAGTAACACACAACTGCTCTAGCAACTCTACGGAGCAGTCGACTCATAGTTGCTGATACCCCTATAGCATGACATTGATCACATCGTGGAACCTCTTCCAGAGTCATATCTGGAATGTCTACAGTTAGGCCCTCTAAATTATGTTCTACCACCTGATAATCCTTAGCATACTATGGGGCTGCTGCTACCTCTCCTCGCCTCTGGATAGGATAAGTTCCAGGAGATCTATACAGTCCAACATCTATGTTATCAACAAACAATTTTGCATTAGTCTTAGAACAAGCATATAAAACAAAACTATTTGAATATGATTAAAAATTCAAAAACATTTAAAAAGAGAAAAATGTGTATACTTCTTACCAAGGTCACCCCACTAAGCATCCTCGAGTAATGCCAAATCTAGATCTCCTCGAAAATCCAGCCCAGCATAAGCGTAGTCATCAACCATCAACATATGTGGTTGAAGCTAGTCAAAAAATGTATCATCATATCTAATCATTGGTCCTGCTATGTGTCGGGCCATGAGCTGACACCATCTCAACATCCGTGGATCCCTAGGACCCGGTATGTTCCACTCCACCTGTAGCCTCAGTAATGGGACCCGCTCGAGGAAGAAGGATACCAGTAAAGATCCATACCTGAATTGCTTCAGGTCACCTCGCCTACATTTGGTCAATTGTTTTTTGATACTGCGAAGCACAGCATCTGCCCAGTTGAATACTCAAGGCTCAGTACACTCGATGGCGTACTGGAAGTAGATCTGTAATGCCATATGAGGAGCAGAACTCCCAGCCATCTGAGCTATAGTAAAAAGGATAGTGCGGAGGGTCAAGTCTTGTACCCCCCAGATAGCCACTTTTCATTTTTTCCTCTCAGCCTTGGGAACGCAGTATTGATTGCAGTACTCACTCATCTTTAGCCCACCACCTCTACTATCGGTCAGGCTGACATAGTATCCTCGTCGGGACAATCCGGTCAAAAAGTAAATGTCCTCAATGTCTAAGGATAATGTATGAGCTCCCACATGAAAAACCTGTTGGTCTGGGTCCCACATACAAACTAGGTACTCTAGTAGTCTGACTTGGGCCCTCATGCCCGGGATGCGGAAGTATTTCAAGATCCCACAATCTCTCAATGTAGCTATGGTAGGAGGATGATTCTCGGCCATTGCATTATCCTCTTCATGTTCTCTTTCACGCCACTCAAGCACCGTGTTTATGGCTAATTATCTGCACAAGGAACATAAAAGGAGGATTAATAAATTTTTCATGCTAAAGATCTTTTTCATTTGGCTAAAAATTTAAAAAAAAATTGGGCTTTGCGGTTCTCATAGGTGGCCCATTTTCATAGTGCGAGAACCTCGCAGGTGGCTTAAGACTCACCTGCAAGAATGCTTCATTCTCGCAGGCCCCAAATGGGCTGCCTGCGAGAATGACAGTGCGCATATAGGGCCTAGAAAAACATCTTAAAAATGGAAATTTAACCAATGAAATGACAAAATGAAACCATGAAAATGTTAAGGACGAAGAGCCTACCTTAATGTCGTAGACGGCTCACGAAATGGTCTCTCGTAGCTCTCATAATCTAACGCCGAACTTGGAGGGTAAAAGAGGGGTTGTTTGGAGTTCAATAGTGGAAATGTAAAATGGTATGGTAAAAAAGAGTTTTTACTTATTTTATTTACTTTTACTATACCATTTTGGGTTTTTTATATTTATTTATCGACTAAACCCTAATCCCTAATGTCATGTTGAGTGTATTTCTTGCAGGCGTGATGACTTTGATGATTCAATACAAGGTTACATATGTGTTTTTCTTTGTTATCGCGTGTTTTTTATTTTTTTTTATGGTTTTTACATAAAACCTTGAGCGTCTTTTTTGTCCGTTCTTATGCTCGTAAATACATGAGAACATGATCGAGCATAGTTTTATCACTTTTTCGAGCTCAACAAGGTTATATGAAAAAGGAACCCCCCTTAGAGTCCTCTTTAAACTCTTTTCAGACTCTCTAAACATGAAAAGATCGTCGAGCGACCTTGTTATTTTTCACGCTTGCTAAAGTATTTGAAGTACGCGTCTAGTGAGCGATAATTTATCTCTTTTTCGGTCTCATCCAGACTATTTTACGAAAAAGGAACTGAGAGAGTTCTCTTTTAAGTGTTTTTCCAAACTCTATAATCTTGAAAAACCTTCGAGTTTTCTATCTCTAGACTCGTTAAACAAACATTGACAGACCCGTGATGGGATCGAACCACTCCTTATTAGGGTTCGTTAAATATACTCCGAGGGACTCGTCCAAAGGATGAGCTTACATCAACAAGCATATGTTATCCTCCTCAAGCTTGTGTAAAAATAAAGAGGTACTTGCCAAAAATGGTGGGGGAAAAATTGGGAAAGGGATATATTTTCATCTTCGTATTGATTGGCAGTAAGTGTCGCTCTTGAACATGACACCCCCTATTCATCATTTGAAGTCAGTTTGGGAAATCCATTTGTCCTCATTCGATTTCTTACAAGGTCATTCCCTATGTCGTCTTTGAGTCAATCCTGCCAAATCATTGGTCGTGTCGTTCATATGTTCAAGAGAAGTCCATTTGAAACCTATATTGAGTCGGCCATCTATAGTTATCCATTCTCTCTGTGTCGGCCTTCCCTATGTCCAATCCAATTTAGATCATACTCTGTTTCACCTTCAAAATCTGTTACTCATTTCGTGTCATTGATGGGGGATTCATCAAGGCCCTCCTGTGACGAGTTTTGTTTCGTCGACTTCAACTCATTATCTGGAATCAAGGCTTAAAAATTATTTGGTACCTTGGAGCTTGCATACCTCAATGGCAGGTTTCCTCGCTTTCGACAGTGGGTTTACCTCATTGACCCCTGGTCGAAAGATTCTATCAACTGTTCGAATTCAACTCATTTATTCACACTCAATGGATTGTACTATGGTACCTTGGGATTCATTGACATCAATGGTGATTTCCCTCGCACTTGTTAACGGTTTCATCAATGACCAGTAATCAAGTGGTTTCTACCATGTTCGAATTCAACACATGTAATCACATGGTTAGATTCGTACTCTTGGGCGATGATATTGAAGACCCTGGATATCATCTTTGTGATCCAAGTTGCGATGGAGTATCCATAATTTGCGACACATAGATCCACTATGTATGTCTCGTGGCTATGTCATCTTGATTTGAAATTTTTCGCATAGATCCACAGTGTATTCTAGTGGCTATGCTATATTTTGACGGCATGGATCCACAGTGTATGATTAGTGGCCATGACCCAGGTCTATAATGTCATTAGTCTGTGATCTGAGTATGGGAATTCCTACCTCAGAATTGATATATATGTTATTCTACAGATGCTTGGTTGTTCGCAGGTTTCTGATTAGATGTGCTCCTGGTTCTCGACACACACATGCAACTTAAAAAGTCTATCGGTTGTCACTGGTTCCAACACTCATACTTTGGGGGGAATTTTGTTACCCATGATTTTGGTTATCATGATGATGTATTAATGATGGTGTACTCAGGCTCTTCATACTAAGTTTCTCTTGAGAAAAGTTACTTTCTTCTCTTTCTAGAAATATTATTTTTGTGGGAGGTTCACAGGCTACTAGTATATTTTCCTGCGAGAATGTATGATTCTCGCAGGCTGCCTTAAGCCAGGGTGCGAGAAGTTCGCACTATGTTGAACTGATAGGGTGTGAAATCTTTCTTAAGCAAGGAAAAATATGAATTCTCGAAGTTTCTAGAAGGGAATCTTCTAGAAGGATGAGATGGCATTCGAATAGTTATCCTAGTATTGGATTCCCTGATATTTTTGGATCATTCTTATCCAAGTGACTAATTCATTCTCTCCTATAAATTGAGGGAATTCTCATGGAAAAGGTTAAGCAAACAAGGTTAAGCAAGATTTATTGGAGAGTTGGTGAAAGATTGTGTGAAGGATTGAAGCTTGAACAGCAGGCTAAGAAACTACAACAAAGACATCATAAGGGTTTTAATCTTCTTCATGCAAGTGAGCAAGTGTGTGTGTCAGAGCCAAGGGCCATCGAAAGGAAGTTTGCGACATCAAGGCTCAGGTTGCAATCTTTACCTTCTATTAATATGATACAGTAATATGTCCCTTTCCCATAAAGCTATCTTCACTTTATTGTATAATTCCTTGATCATATACATAGATTAACTGTTGAATATATTGAGTTTTCTTCACTCTGATTAGTTTGAGTTGTCTTGGTCTTGACTGCACCAAAGCATTGGAGCGAAGCTGGAGCAAAAAAGACCATAGGAAGTGATAATAAGGTATGTTATTTATTCTTGCCTCTTATTTAATTCAATGGTTAAAATCTAGGGAAAGAGTCATGTTCTATCTTGCTTTGTTCTAGATCCAGTTGGATCTAGGGAGATCGGTTTGTGTCCGCACTTATGGATTTATCCAATAACAACTGTAGTACATGCAGACAAAGGGAAAATTGCATAATGACCTCCATCAAAAGTGGTCCACATACTTGCAACAATTCCACCTAAAAATCAAGTATAAAACAAGAAGCACCAATCACGTTGTTGATTTCCTCAGCAGACCGCCAGTCATGGCACTCACCACAGTGCTAGACTCTTGCATCCATGAGACATCTGGATGGCCCCAACTCTATGAGACAGAGCCTGACTTCGCCACAACCTACCAAATGTTGGGTGCAAATGCAGTTGTCGATAATTTCCATCTTCAGGATGGGTTGTTGTGTCGTCTGGGCCATATCTATGTTCCATGAAGTGAGCAAGCGAAGCTGATCTGGGAAGCCCACTACTGCTGGGTGGTAGGATATTTCGGCATTGAAAAGACAATGGTGATGCTAAAAAAACATTTCTACTGTCCGAAACTTCGACTGGAGGTCAACAAGTATATCAGGTCCTACACTGCCTGCACATTGCCAAACCGACCACTAAGAAACAAGGCATGTACACCTCTCTTCCTACTCCTGATAGGCCATGGGAATGCATCTCAATGGACTACATGTCAAGCCTCCCATCCACCAAGTGGGGAAATGACTTTGTTTTTGGGGTTGTTGATCACTTTTCTAAGATGGTGATTCCAGTTGCCTGCAAGAAGAGCATCATAGTAGAGGCCATTGCCAAGATCTTCTTTGAACGATTTTGGGTACATTTTGGAATCCCACAAACCATTTTCTTAGATTGGGATATTCGATTTCTCGGAACATTCTGGTCGAGCCTCTAGTCACTACTGGACACCAAGCTCACCAAATCCATGACCTTCCACCCCCAGAAATATGGCCAAACCGAGGTTGTAAATCGAATGATTGTGCATATCCTTCTCATGTATAATTCAAAGCACCCTTGAATATGGGATGAGAGCCTTCCCTATGTCCATCATAGTTACAATCGATCCCTTCATAGCTCAACCAGCCACAGCCCCTTTCAAGTGGGGTTGGGATTCCAACCATTGGGTCCCATAGATGTTGCACTTCCCCTTGCGGTTACCTCGACCGACTCATCTCCTACTCCAACTAAAGCTGGAAAATCCACCCGGTTCATTGACCAGATCCAACACATCCACCAACAGGTTCAAGATATCCTACAGAAGTCCAGTGACAAGTACAAACAATTCCATGATCAACATCAGGTGCCACATAAGTTTCAGGTGGGCAACAAAGTTTGGTTGCACTTGCAGAAAGAACGCCTTACAGGACCCCATCGGAAGCTTCTCCCACTCCGTTATGGGTCGTACACTATCACCAAGGCCATGGGGGGAAATTCTTTTGAGCTCAACATTCCTCCTTTCCTTGGCCTGCACCCAGTGTTCAACATGGATCTCCTTTGCCCTTATTTCCCACCATTATTGGACACCTCAGAAGTAGCAGAACAACTAACACCAACAGAGCTCAACCCTGACTGCATACAATGGGCATCCAATGATCCTATTTTGGACACAAAGATCAAGGGCACTCGACAACAAAGGATCTAGCTTTATCGAGTCATCAAAGCAAGGCAGCTCCTGCACCAAGGCAAGTGGCTCACCTGGGGCCAAATTCAGTGGAAATTTCCTCATCTGATGGGGGACCTCAACGCAATGGATAACATTGCTTCCTAAGGAGGGAGGATTGATCTATATGGATATTTGTGGCCACCCACCTTTCCCAACTGGCTCAAAACATTTTTCTGACAATTTTGGCAATTTACTATTTTTAGCTGTTTTAACTTGTGGGGCCATTTTGAGGGCCTAAATGAAGGTTTTTCAGGATCGATCTCCTCAAAGATATAAAAAGTCATGATTGATCCCCCAAAATTAATCTTTTCGATGATACCTTTCCAACGGGCTATCACACACCTAAAATGAAGATCGTATGCAAAAGTTACGACCCTGGGAAGTTGATGTACTAACTTACCCAAACGGGGCCCACATGACTTTTGGCGCTTCATCTCCTAGGGTTAGGTTTTTGGATGTATAGGGTTTTTGGCATTATTTTTTATTGTAAAAAGGACTTCATAGCCTCATTGTATTATTCTTCTTGCGAATGTGTGCAGCCATCACATCTCTTCTCATAGATAAGCCGCCACCATTCTAGCAAGCTTGTTTCCGCTGCATTTTACAATTTTATCTTATTTTGTTATTGAATAGAAAACCAGTTTTACTGTATCTCTATTATTTTTTGTTAAGAACCTGTTAATAATCTGTATTTATTTCATTTTTCTCATAAAATCTGGATCAGTGGTATCAGAGCGGTCTGCTCCTTGTCGTCTTAATGCATGTCCCCAACAAGGTCGGAGTACAAAGAGTTGGGTCTCAATCTTGTTTCTCTTAAGGACAGAAGCTCTCTCATGCCCAAGTGACCTCTCATGGTAGGAGAAAAGAAATATGATAGGACAGGAGATCCTTTCAAGCTGTTGAATGAGGAATCCCTCACACAACATAGGAACGAGATGATGGATAGTTTTACGCAAATCCTTCAGTGGCTACCAACAAGTGACGCATCTTCTTCGAACGAAGGCATCGTGTTAGAAAAATAGGACCATGGAGCAATAAAATAAAACAAATGCAGAAACAAAACACATAAGATACACAATACAATAGAGACACTGATTTACATGGTTCACCCAATGTGGGCTACGTCCACAAGAGAAATTTCCAGGTCCTTCATTTATTATTATCCAGCAAATGAAGGGATACAACCTACATCAAAACCCATTGTAACTTCCTCTTCTTTCTCTCACAGTCTCCTCTCTCAGAATACAATACTCGCCATCATACATAGCCGCAATAAATTTCCCTCATAACAGAGGGTTTCCTTCTAGGGAAAAAAACCCTAACATAATTTCTATCGTTAGATCTGCTACCTTATAATGAACGGTCCAGATTTACAATGAAATTACAATATACTTTTACAAGGAAATTTTTCCTTCGGGGGCTTCACCCTTGAACCCCCCAGCCGGGGGGATAGGCCCCCTAGACTCGGCAGAGGGTGTACCCCACCTGTTCACTCCCCTGCGTGGAAGAGTGTACATACTTATGGGATGTAAAGTCTTCATGGGTTATAAACATAGCTGAAAGAAAGGACCTCCGAATCAGGAAGATAATCAGGCTCCACAACCAACAATCTCCCACTTGGAGACTGATCTCAACAACTCCACCGTTGTTGTATATGCTGGACTCTGAACCTTCTTGGACCTAGAAAATTTCTCATCTTCATATTCATTCTTGAAGACCAACTGAAATTGAGCAGGAACTCAGTTTCTCTCTGATTACTCCCTTTGTTAACATGTCTGCAGCATTCTCGCTAGCGTTTATCTTTTCCAACTTCAAATTTCCATCCTCCAAGGTGGATCGTATGAAGTGGTACCTCAATTGTATATACTTAGTCTTTGAATTTAAGGCTGAGTTCTTTGCAAGATGAATTGCACTCTCACTGTCATAGTACAACCTGTTATTCTCATGCTTCTTTCCCAATTCCTCCATAAACCTTTGTAACCAAATCATTACTAGCCTCTGTAGCAGCAACATACTCTACCTCCATTGTTGAAAATGCAACAACCTTTTGCAGTTTCCAAATCCAACTTATTGTTGTTCCACCTATAGTAAAAACATACCCTGTGGTGCTCCTCCTGTTGTCTTTATCACCTTCCATATCTGAATCAACATATCCTTGTAGAAAAGTGTTTGAACCTCCAAAACATAATGCATGAGTAGTAGTACCTCTCAAATACCTGAGAATCCACTTTACTGCCTCCCAATGTTCTTTACCTGGATTG